>JAODJW010000113.1:678292-707761 GCA_026777045.1 Hyperopisus bebe
GCACCATTACAGCAGATGGGGGGGAAGCAAGTGCATGGGGGAAGTGGGCTGTTAGAATAAGCAGTGGGCCGTGTGACAGTGACCGGGAGATGTGGACGTCTGAAGGCACAGGTGATAGCCGACAAAGCCTGCAGCGGTCACACTTCCCAGCATACACCTCTCTGCTCGGCTTGGCCTGCGCTCAGATGTGACAGTTGCCGGGTGATGTTGGCATGGGGATTGAATCACCTGGTTCCTTCTGGGGGCCCCCATTACAATCAAGGGAGGCGGTGGGAATTCAAGCCCCCCCCCCCGTGACAGTGCTGCTAGAACTTAGTTAGCAGAATAAATTTGCTGGGAAAAACACAAGTAAACAGCAGTATTAAATCAAAGAGAAACAGTGCTTTTGATAAAAAGAAGGCTGATTTGTGTACTATTACTTGGTATTTCACATAAATAATACATCTTGTTTTGCCAGTTTCTTGAAGTTTTGCCAGTTTCTCGTAATGAACAGAAATAGTCAAACAGAAGTTATAGATCTCAGTCTTGACCACAGAATTGCAGGCAAAACTTTGTTTTTCTAGTTCTGTATTTGAGATGATGGGTCATGCATGAGGGTCGTTTTCCTGAGCAATATAATATTTTAGCCTGACAGTTCGCAGTCGAGATGGGCTCGCCCCCGGTCGCCATTACCATGGCGACAGATCCACCTCCCGTACATGATTCTGACCTGTCTTTCCGAGTGCGGATCTCAGTCATGTCGCCTAGCTCACTTATTGAGGGGTAAACAGAAGCAGACGGAGCACATACCAGCTGCATGGCCCAAAAACACATTGGTTGCATGGAGAAAAGAGGAACTGCACCCCAGGTACAGAAATTAACAGAATATGGCCGATTCATTCATAATCAGTCCATCTCTCCTCCATAACATCACGTAATCTTAAATGTCAGCAGCAGCAGGGAGATAAAATGGCACTGAGCAAAAAAAAAAAAGAAAAAAAAGTTGTTTGTGTACTCCAAAGGGCTGTTTCATCTTGTCCTCCACCCCATGTTAAATGCCTCTCTCTCACTCTTTCAGGGGCTTTGAAAAACCAGGCCTCCTTTCTGAGAAACCACAACATGACACAGAGCCCCCAAGTCAAGCGGGTCCTCCTAATAAACAAACCCTGAAAGCAGCCTTCCTCTCCTGTCCCGCAGAATAAAGCTCACCGGTTCGTGAGCCCAGCCCTTCCTCGCCCCGGAGGCCGTGCTCCTCTCTAATCGTGGCTGGTCCTTGTCACTTGGCAACCCTCCTGTCTGCTGTTTCATCTCCCCGGCGTTGCATGTCGGGCCTCTGCTTCTGACATGAGCAATGCATCCACCTCACCTCCACTTGCTTTTCAAGTTTGTGTATGACCTTATAAGTGAGTATATTTGCAACTCCTTAGGTTCTTATTAATTATTAACAGTTAAGGAGTGTGTCCTGTCTTCATGTGCTCAATTCAGCTGTATTTTTGGAACACACAGAACACAGAATGCTCTTTTCACTTTTGCTTGAACAGTATTCTTAATTGTACTCTGCAGTTTGCACATATAATTGGCAGGTTGCTTCCAATGTACCATGCCCATAAAATCACAATCCATATGTGCCACAAGCTTTGTTTTTTGAATGAAATATGAATCATTTTTAAGCTTAATCGGTCATTATTCAATAGACATTAAGCGTGAAAGAATGACATCTTGTGATTCTCTTTTTGTCAAACAAGGAATGTAGGTCCTGAGTGGCTCTTGGAGAGACGCAAGACTTTACTTCGAAGGTTGGAGGACAGTGTGAGCTATGGGGGAGAAGCTCAGTGCCGTCCCCTGGCTTGCAGACTCCAGTGAGTTCCGGCTCCTCTGGAACATGATCTCCAGCCACCTGCTCCAGCTCCTCTGGAGGGATACCAAGACATTCACAGGCCAGTTGTAATCTCTCCAGCATGTCCTGGGTCTAACTGGGTCTACACCCAGGTGGACATGCCCGAAACACCTCGCATGCATGAGACATCCTAGCCACATCCCTGAATCAGTACAGCTGGTTCCTGCCAATGCAGAGGAGCAGTGGCTCTACTTTGAGCCCCTCCCAAATGTCTGAGCTACCATCTACCATCACCAATGGTGATGTACCATCTTCTCTCATGTGGCTATGTCCCTAGCTCCGTGTGTGACCCAGGAAAGCCAGGAAGGAAATCTTGTATGTGTCTGTGAAGGCCAGTGTCACTTCCGTCACAGAACTTGCATGATGTTGTTGACCTTCTCCTTTTCCTCTAGTGCTCTGACAGTCCGTGAAAGCCGTTCTTGGTTTTCTGGAGACACAAGGCCATGGACTGATGCTGGAGCAGATCAAGAGGATGCTGAGGGGTTCTGGACCGATGTGCAGACCTCTGGTAAAGCCAGAAAACCAGTGCGACGACAACCATGCAGTGCCTTTCTGGAAACTGGACCAGGGGTGAGTTTCCCGAAGCCTTCTTAACACTATGTCGTTCGTAAGTTCTATCTTTAAACATAGAACATACGAACAACGTAGCATTAAAAAGGCTTTGGGAATCTCGCCCCAGCTCTTAAGAAACACATACCTATAAAAAGAATCACTTTTGATGCGAGAAGCCCTTCCCTAACGACTGTTATGTACGAGTTAATATAATGCCATGGTGTGTTTCCTCAGACTAGTTGTATTTGAATTTAGACACTTCCAGACGTTACTTGAATATAACGTTTATACTGGCGTTTTGCCGCAGATCCAAGTCCACACTTCCAATGCTTGTGCAAGGTGAGTGAAGCAGACCTCCATCATTTAAGGTAATAAGTCACTCACTACACAGGCAGAAAAATTAATATATGTATGTGTCAGGCTGTGATTCATAGCTTAACTTTATACTTGTATGGTTTATGTTTGTACTCTGGCATTATTTTCATTATTTAAAAATGATTAAGACACTAAGTCTCCTTGCCTGGTGTTACAGGTGACAGTAAGACTAAAAATTTAGTTACACAACCACCCGTTATATAATGAAAAAAGTCTGTCATTCTTAGGGAAGTAACCCCAGAACGTGTTGACATTCTACGTTAAATGTTATTTTGCATGATTTTTTTGATTACAATACTCACTTTTGGCCACAAGAGGGCAAAATGCTGGGGGCAAAATGAATTTTGCATTATTGAGTTAACCTTATAGTCACATCCATGTAGTGTTTTGAAGAGGTTAAATTATATATCTTTACATGGCTATGCTTAAAAGTGTAACTACTTGTCAAAAGTAACATTGTTTGTTGCAGAGCATCATTTGTTGCATCGTTAAACATTGCTTATGTTTGTGACCTGCTTGATGCTTTACATTACTAAAGTTCCAATTGCAGATTTTTTTTTTTTTAATCACAGGTAACTAGTTCAGAATTTAATGGTGTTACAGTCTGGTGCAAACCACAAAATCATTAAGAACCACTGTCTTGCTATTATGTTAGTTTGAAATTGGCTCGTTAAACAGACCAGCACCATTGCTGTATTTCCCTTTTTTCTAAGTACAGAGGATAACGGTTTTTCAGAAGTTCACCATAAATCTCTCCCATATGAAAAAGCACCATCACGGAACATATTGTGACATTTATTTGCACGTTAAATGCCATCTTGCAGATAACTTCTGTGAATATAAATACAATTTTTCATGTAATTTCTCATGCAGCATTTCATATTCTGATTTTCTTGCAAATTTTGCTTTTGTTTAAAAATTTTCCATGTCAGCAAAAAAAATGGGCCTTCATTAATTCTCATCTACAGGAGATTTAACAGAGAGGGACATTTGCAAAACGGAGCAATGAAACACGGCCAAGTGCCAACAGCTGAGTTAGCAGACCCAAAATAACAAAAAAGATCAGGGAGATTTATCCTTTGCTGTTTAGATGGTTGTGATGGCAATTGTTCTCAGCAGATGCTTCACTGCAGCCGTTCCCAGCATCCCCACGTGCAAGGTATTGAGTCTGTCTCCGTGGAGATGCTGCTAGCGAAGCTGGATTACATTTCCTTGAAAGATGTGTCATTGTATATTTTATTCATTTATTTGTTCTTCCATGTGCCTGCTTGCATTTATTGCTTGTGTGTGTGGTGAATTTAAGCCATATATTTAAGAACAACAGTCATACTGCAAATATCCATCCATTCTCTGCCACTCATCTGGTTCTGGGTTGGGGGGAGGGGCAGCAGTCTAAGCAAAGATGTCCAGACCTGCTCCAGTTCCTCTGGAGGGATACCAAGACATTCACAGGCCAGTGGTAATCTCTCCAGCATGTCCTGGGTTTAACTGGGTCGAAACACCTCGCGTCCATGAGACATCTTAGCCCCATGTCTGAACCACTTCAGCTGGTTCCTGCAGATGCAGAGGAGCAGTGGCTCTACTTTGAGCACCTCCCAAATGTCTGAGCTCCTCACCCTCGAAAGGCTGAGCCCAGACAACCTGCAAAGAAAGCATTTACACTGCTTGTATCCATGATCTCATTATTTCAGTCACTACCCAAAGCTCATGACCATAGGTGAGGTTAAGAATGTAGATTGAATGGTAAATACAAAGTTCTGCCATCTGACTCTATCTTCTCTACAACTGGTACAACATCAGCATAACTGCTCTCAGGACCCCAAGATGCTTAAACTCTTCCACTTAGACAGTGACTCATCCACAACCTGCAGGAGGTAATGTGCCCTTTCCCTGTTTAGAACCATGGCCTCTGAATTTGAGGTGCTGATCCTCAACCGCCCCAGTGCATGCTGTAGGTTACAGCCCAATGAAGCCAACAGGGAGCCACATCATCTGCAAAAAGCAAAGACGCAGCCCTGAGGTCACTGAACCAGACCCTGTCCGCCCTTTGGCTGCACCTAGAAATTTTGTCCATAAAAATTATGAACAGAATCAGTGACGAAGGGCAGCCCAGGCGGATTCCAACACCTACCAGGTATGAATCTGACTAACTGCTGGTGATGTGAACCAAGCTCTCGCTCTGGTTATACAGGGACCTAGTAGCCCATAGCAGCAGGCCTGGCACCCCCCACAGGACCCCCCCAAGGGACATATGCCTTTTCCATGTCCACAAAATGCATATAAACTGGTTGCGTAAACTCCTATCAACCCCCCAGTATCCTTGTGAGGGTGAAGAGCTGGTCCAGTGTTCCACAACCAGGAAGGAATCTGCATTGTTCTTCCTGGAGGTGCAACTAACAGACAGACTCTCCTCAGCAGTACGCTGGCATAGACCTTCCCAGGGAAGCTATGGAGTGTGATCACTTTGAAGTTGCAAAACACGGTCCGGTCCCCTTTTTTAAAGATTGGGATCACCAGCCCAGTCTGACAATCCAAAGGCAAGAAGCCAAGACACCCCAACAACATCCAGAGCCTTCAACAACATCCAGAACCTTCAACAACATCCAGAGCCTTCAAGAACTCGGAGTGTATCTCATCCACCCCTGGAGTGTAACAACTTAGGAATTTTTTCATTACCTCAGCCCTTTTGTTGGGCGAGTCCTGCTCCAAGTCCTCTGACTCTACTTTCTCCAAGGAAGGCGTGTCAGTGGGATTCAGGAGGTCCTTGAAGCGCTCCCTTCACTGCCTGACTATATCCGCAGTTGAGATCAATAGCAAGGGCAAATCTCTGCTTCCTTCTGCTGAGTCGCCTGTCGGTTTGCCGGAATCTCCTCAAAGCCAACCGAAAGTCATCTTCTATGGCCCCACCCACGTTCACATGTTGTTCTTCTGTAACTGCCAATGCCATAGTCCACTTAGCCTGCCCCTGCCTGTCAGCTGATTCCAGGATCCCACAACCTAACCAAGCAGTTGGAAGGTCTCCTTCTCAGCTAGTTCGGTGGTTGCCACCACTACAGGCACCATTACAGTCAAAGGTCTGCGTAGCCACCTCAGCAATGGAGGCACACAAAATCAATGTCTCCATCCTCCCTTGGGGAGTATGAGAAGTACTGCTGGAGATGTGAGTTAAAGATCTCCCGGATAGGGGCCTCTGCCAGACACTCCCGACACTCTCACTATACATTTGGGTCTACCAGATCTGCCTGGCATTTTCCTGCACCATCTGATCCAACTCACCACCAGATCAGTGATCATTTGCCAGCTCAGCTCCTCTCTTCACCTGAGTATGCAATATATATGGTCACAGATCTGACGATTTGACTGGAAAATTGATCAATGATCTACAGTCTCAGGAATCCTAGTGCCAGGTGCACTACTGAACACCGTTGTGCTTAAACAAGGTGTTCGTTATGGACAAACTGTCATTATCCACGTGAACATTAACAGAGGGGGCACCTTCCAACATCCCACCCAAAGTTTCCAAAAAGGTAGGACACTTTGGACTGGTGTTCGGTGTTTAAGCAAAGATCACAGTCAGAGCCCATTCCCTGACTCGAAGTGGAAGATCTACTCATTCACCAGGGTGATCGCCAACGTACTGGTACCAAACTAGATGGTTATAAGTAGACCTAGACCTACCCTATGCCTCTCACCCAAAGCAACTCCACAGTGAAACAGAGTCCATCACCTTTCAAAGAACTTGGTTGTAGAGACTGTGCTGTGCACTGAGTTAAGCTGGATAAAATTAAGAAACTATATATATTTTTTTTAAATCTGCATTTTTAAATCCTGGTTTAATCCTGGTTCAGCTAGCAGAAGGCTACACTGCATGGCAGGCTGCTTCCAGGCTCACAGTTTCTAAGACAGCAGTACATAAGAACAAGGTGAAGCAGGGAACACTGTGAATAGCCAAAAACCAGCCAGGTAAAGGGCACATGCAACTTTCTAATGTCAGAGATGACCATCAACTTATCCGGTAGTGCCTCATAAATCGTAGGATGACCTCGAGAGACCTTCAAAAAGAATGGGAAACATTAAGTGGTGTGAAGTGCACTGCTAGGACAAGTTCTTAACAGGCTCCTAGAGGCAGGACTGAAGTCCCAGGTAGCAAGGAAGAAGTCCTTCATTAATGAGAAGCAGGGAAGGGCCAGGCTGGAGTTTGCACAAAAATGTGTATTTTATGCAAGCACATTCCCATAAATGGAGCAATGAGTGAAATTGAAAATGTTGCTGTGGACTCTTAGATTTTTCCAGAGCTGTATACAATAATACTTCACACTTCATATTCTTCACAGGATCAAATGAAGCTTCCTGAAATGTCAATAGACACTTATATGCTCACCTACTCTAGCTGTCTAACACCCCCCCAGACCACAGCCGTGTCCCCATTCTCCTCCCCCTCCCTCTTTTGGTTTTTATCAACTGTACCTGTGGTAGTTCTGTTACCCAAGGAGCTTTTTGCTCAATCTCCCAACTTTTTAGAAAGTTTTTAGAATTTAAAGAATTTAAACTAAGAAAGGACGTTAAATTGTGTGGAAAATTAGTATGTAAATTAAAATACATATGTTTTGTTTTGTTTTGTTTTGCGCTTCAAGTGTAACCATAATTTCTTGCAAAAAGAACACTTAGAAATCAACTGACAAAGCACCAAAATGTCAAAGGCAGTTTGTTGTAATCGATGACATATCATATACAAAACACAGTTCCAATTTTCTATCAGTATAGAATGTATAAATACTCATCTTTCACTTTTAATGCACACTCACTTACTTTAATTATTAACCTGCTCACATATCTGTTTGCAAGACGTATTGATGGTATCCCATAATATATTACTATTTAAAACATTCATTCTATGGCATGAGTGCATTGATCATTACAATTCCATTGTGCACATTAGATATTTGCATACTGTGACACCTATTACCATATATTTGCATTCCAGAAGCTATTGTGGCAATGTATTATTTCACTGCTTTTATAATCCCACCATGATTTAGACAAGTATGTCCCCCTATATAATAATGGCATTTTAATTAACACTTTCTGTGCTGGAGATGTGGATCTGTTTTTTGTTGTTCCCCAGCTTAGTGGTAGGTGTGACTTTATGAGTCTGTGATTTGAGTGACCTGGTGTCTTTGTGTGTGCAAATGGGGGAAAGATAAAAGCAAAAGCGAGGTTTGCTAGATGGCATCTGCTTTTGTTCTTGCATCAGTGGGCTGCTGGCTGAGGAAACCCCAGTTACCAGTTACTTAATGAATTGTTCAGTTTCCCTTATGATTTTCAGTGTGCTAACCACATTGCTAGTGCATAGCAGAACAATGAAAATAATGAAATAAATGATTTGCTTTCATCAAATAACTGGAAATATTACATTACTACTTCGGATATATATGACGCCATTGATCTCTGCGGAACCAGAACCAGAACCAGACTTCATTCACAGGCCATTCTACACGTCCAAGGAATCTGCTCTGGTGAATTGGTTACAGAGAACACAGTTATGCAACATTAAGACAATACACAAAATATTAACTTTGGAGAATATTAGCTAGACTGTGTGATATACTGTACACTATACATTACAGTAGATTATGCACAATATTGCAGTAAAGAGGAACATACTGTGTTAATATACATTTTACCTATTTTTTTTATTTTGGTTATAGCAGTTTATACAGCTGTAAGCAATAATAATAATAATAATAATATTGTATGGAGTCTGTTCAAGGAAGCATAGCTCACAAGTCACGCGACACCTGGCATGTAAGCTTGGAGACTCTCCTACAGAGCTAAAATATTGCAGGTTTAAAAATACATTTTAATTATCACCTGATTTCCGGCTTAGACACTGAACAAGATAGCTGACAATCAAACAACTTCAGTAACGTAATTAAGGTAAGTCAAAACGAGGACAAACCAGTGGTGCTCAAGGACCATGTGGCACCTTCTGTATGGGGATTACCCATGGGTAAATGAGCACACTACTCAATAACTGTACTGCATGGGGACTGGCCAGGAGTGAGTGAGTGCACTGCTCAGTAACTGCACTGCATGGGGATTGGCCAAGGGTAAGTGAGCGCAACGCGAAATAACTTCACTGCATGGGGATTAGCCATGGGAAAGTAAGTGCACTGCTCAGTAACTGCACTGCATGGCTATTGGCCAGGGGTAAATAAGTGCACTGCTCAGTAACTGCACTGCATAGGGACTAGCCAGGGGTAAGTGACTGCACTGCACAGTAACTGCACAAAGCCAGGATGTTTCTACAAGGCATTTCCACAAATTCAATATTACTGGCCGGTCAGCGGTGCTGTTATCATATGGTGCAATGTCTGTAACTGTAGAGTCATTAAGCATTTGGTTCTATAGGCAAACATTAGAAAAGAAAACAACATTTTAAACATTCCTTTATTTGATGTTACATAGTAATGTTTTAATTGTTCAGGGTAATATTAGAATATTTTTTCTAAACTTAAGATCAAGCAGGACATGACAGACATTTTGTAATCTGGTCCTCATAATCACACACACACACGTTTCTATTCATTTCTTTGTGGGGACCATCATTCATTTCTAGGTAAAAACCCTAATCCCAACAATGACAACCCTAACCCCAATCCAGCCCCAACCTTAATCATAAGTAAGCAAACAAAATACAAAATTTTTTTGACAGTTTAAGTTTTTTGATTGGATTCACCAGTTTTTATAAAATTGAGTTTCCCCTTGTGGGGACTGAAAAATGGTCCTAGCAACATCAAAATAACAGGTTTTTACCACATTGTGGTATTTGGTCGAGATATATATATATCCTCACATATACACAGACATCCGATAACTGATTCCTTTTGTGATATTACACTAAAATGATCTTATCTTAACCTAACCTTGTGGGCTTGTCTCTTTCAGGGCTTTGTTGGGGGGGTGGCAGTACTGTTTAAGATCCGCCCCCATTCTATTCATTGACTTCCTTCCACTTTCTCTGCCTATCT
Source organism: Hyperopisus bebe (assembly GCA_026777045.1). Taxonomy (NCBI): domain Eukaryota; kingdom Metazoa; phylum Chordata; class Actinopteri; order Osteoglossiformes; family Mormyridae; genus Hyperopisus; species Hyperopisus bebe. The sequence continues at coordinate 688,127 of JAODJW010000113.1, forward strand.
CGACCTCTCTTATGAAGATCTTCAGATCTTTTCTTCCCTGCCTCACCGTCTCACCTCTTCCATCTCTCACATTCGCTCCAGAGGTACCTTTTCCTTCTTTCTGGATCAGCATGTCTTCAGTGCACCTCACGGTATTATCCAATTTAGATATTTTTGTACTTCATAGCTACAAAAATACCAGCATCAACACCGAAACAGTAATGGAAGATATATCTTTTAGCAAAGCCTTGTTAACTATGAGTTTGTTGAAAATCTGAGATTGCCAAAGCCCATATGTGCATAAAAATGATTGAATTTCAATAGGAAGTGAGAAACAAACTTACCATTTTGTGTATCATGCTATTCTGAAGACTTTAATGATGTCATTTTCTCATAAATGATGTCAAAAGCATTATACCATTATTTTACGGGGAGCCAAAAGTGGTTGCATTATTGGGTTGAATGAAACACAAGGACAATACTAAACAGTTTAATTAAATATTATTTAACATTGTTTACTCCAAATGAATTGTGTTATTGTTATGATGGTTAATGGGGACAGGCGAAATTCCTGAACAATAAACATATGGATGTTGAAATGAATTTCAATTTCTGCTTTCTACTGCACATTAAACGAATGCAAGACTTTCATATGCAGTAGCTGAAGTGTATTTTTATCAATGATCTGAAAAGTCTAAGCAGTGGTATATATCTTGGGACATTAAAAGTACTTAAATGGCACCTAATCTGTAGAATGACCCATAAATGGTTATGGGAATAATAAGCCATGGTGTTACTAAATGGGAGACATGATACATAACAGCTAGTGATGATCCCCCCCAATGCTCACTGCTCATGTAGGGGAGGGGGTCCCAACACCCAGCAGAGAGAGAAATACATCCCTCTGACACCTCCCAGTCTAAGATAAGGGAGGTTAAAACATCACATGACACCCACACATATAAATAAAAGATCTAACAGAACGTCTGGAACTCGGAGAGAGAGCCCCAGTACACAACCAGAGATGGAGACAGATAAGATAAGCCATCCACCAGCGGCTGTGCTCTGGGACATCACACCTGAACACACCTGTCCAAAAACACCAAACAGTCCATTCTGACATTAGCCAAACATTCAGCAGAGGCTAAACTGACAAAGCTCTTCCGGTGAAGAAATGGATGGAGGGGACCCTTTGAGCCTCACTAGGGTAAACAGCCTCAATGATGGATGGATGTAATGGAAGCTAGGAAGCGTTGCAGTGATGTCATCACACTGGAATGATGCCATGAAATCTGCTGTTTATAAACTTGCACATGACTGTGTGGGTGTTAGAAATCCCAGCACGCAAAATCTATTTGCACACTCCCTCTCCCTAAAAACATTAATACCAGACCAAACCCCCCCTCTGCCCCTCAAACATCTGTGGAAGCAACTTGGTTGAGGATGAAGGTAAGAGGTACTGGAGAATTTCTGTAGTCTACCCACAACCCCAAGTGCAACTTCAAACAGAGCTGCTCACAGATTGTACCAAATTACACATATGCATTCAGCTCCACTTCTGCTAAAAGCCAATCACAGGGACTTTGAGTCAGACTCGTGGGTTAGAGCCCAGGTGTGGTCTTCTTCTGGCACCTCAATTCATTTAGAGAGAGAGCACTCCACATTTCAGACACTGTTCAGTATTCAGTATGCACCTGGAAGCTGACCACATTGATAATGATAGGAATGAGCCATTTCCACAGGACATTAAATTGGACAGTTTTTGGACCAGCTTACTCACAGCTGATAGCGCTGCATGCCGTGTAAGATAGGGGCCCGGTGTTTTCTCTGGGTCCGATTTCTGGGGAGGCAGGAGCTTAATGAGCACAGTGCAGCTGAAAAAGCCAATTTCCGCCGTCATGATGGGCATTGACAAACAGAGTGGTCTGGAGAGATTCGCACGGTATTAGAGTTGGCGTGCGCTGTGACCATCGGCACCTGGTGGAATAATGGAGGGTGCACCGACACCACTGACCGGCAAGTGACTACATAATAAGAGGAGGCACATGCAGAGCCGGGCCTCCAGAGGGGACTGGGGGGCCAGCTCAGAAGGTCTGTTTCCATAACATTCGGAGGAGATGGTCAAAGAGGGCTGCCACATTCTCAGAAACCTTCAGCAATCTCTCAGGACCTGAAGTGAGAGACTAACATAGACCCTATCATAAAAAAGGCCCAGCAGAAGATGTACTTCCTGATCCAGCTGAAGTTCTGCCTGGCACCGGAGACAATAATCCATTTCTACATAGCGTTCATCAAGTCTGTTTTCAGTTAGTCCATCGCAATCTGGTCTAGATCAGCAACCCAAAAGAGACTACAATGAGCAGTCAACTTGCCCACGGTCTAGGACGAAGGTGTCGAACTCCAGTCCTGGGGGGCCAGAGCCCTGTGTAGCTTAGTTCTTTCCCTCTTCCACCACAAATGATTCAGACCACTTTCTCGCTTATTTGATTTTGTCTCAGAAATGAAAGCATGTGTTAATTGTGCATGTATAGTATCAACCGTATGAACTAAGGTGTCATATAAGCAGGCAACCATTCACATTTCCTGTGTGTGTGAGCTAACTTGGCTAAGGAACATGATTCTGATTTCGATTGTTCTTTTTCTATCACGCACAGTCAGCCCACTAGACATAGGCAGCTGCCTAGGGCGCCATCTTCTGGTGGAGGCTCTGCCAGTGATGCTTTCCTAAGGCCTTGCTTGTGGTTCAGCCATAGCTGGGTGCGTGTCAAAGGTGGCAAGTGACAGATGACAGGCAGACGTCCCCCACTGAGCACCTCCCACCTCCTGGCTTCCCGCGAAGGGCACATCTGAAAGCCTCTCATTTATTTATCAAGGTCCAGCATGGAAGAGGCCCTTCGCTGCAGCCAGGCTGTACCAGATGTTCAAAATCCATCGCTTGGCAAATCAAAACACTCAAAATTAGATTTTTTTTCCCTTAAAGTTGCACAACAACATAAACGTCAAGACCATTACCTTCCAAAAATGTAATTGAAGTACTACAACAATTTATTCTGTTCCAAGGAAACATCTGTCTGAGTTTTGTGTTAAATGATTTACTCTTTCACTGTTGATGCTGGCGTATTGATCATATGTCACTGAAAATTCAGATCACCTGCATGAGCAGAGAGTAACCAGCAGGACTCCCAGTTTGCCTTTTTGTATCCTGCTGTTTTGCCGATTTAATCAATTTAATAACTGGTATCAGAGAATTAGCTTTGGGGGGCGGGGATTGGACAACCATGACAACCAGGCAATTACTGGGGTGGCTGGGGGGGGGGGCAAAAAGACACTCCCTGCTAGGCAGTGGGGCCCCGGAAAATAAGCAAGGAGGGGGAGAAGGGCTGCCCCCCCAGTCCAAGCCTTGTGGAGGGGATACAGAAGGAAGCCGTCAGTTAAATGTCAGATAAAGGTGACATTTCCCATACATCTGCAATCACCAAATATGAGGGTGGGAGTCATTAATTACTGCCACACCAGAGCACAGACAAACACATGATTCACGAGGACACTGTGAATGTACACAGGCTTTAAACGAGATAAGGTGACCAGTGTAACGGGGAAGTCACACACACACAACACCTGCAAGCAGGACTCAGTGGCCAAATGGAGCATCTATACCCCAGCAGTCCCAGACGGACACACGCACTCACAAAGGCCAAGCTTGTATTTGTGTTGACGCCCCATACATGTTGACGTAAGTTACAGCATAAGCAAGGCCTACAACTCAGAAGCCTGTGAAAAGTGCAGAAGGTTCAGGTCAGATGTTCTGGACTTCCATGGCCTGGAGCCCCAGGCAGCACACAACAGTAGGCACTCCATCACACCTGGGGGGGGGGCACCATGATCACAGGGTGACCTTCATGGGGAGTCAGTTTGGCATCTGCTCTGATATCATTTTTGCTCAAGATTTAACCAGAGATCTCAGCCCCCTCTACACACTCAAGGTGCCTTTCACGGAGAGAGGCCTAATTAAACTTACCACAAATACATAAAATTCTGCATCTCAAAAATAAGGGTTCAATCTGGTTACAGTTTTGTTCCCCAAGGTACAAACAACGTCAATGTACCCCTATTGGTACAAAAATGTTTTCTGTACCTTAAATTAGACTAAAAGGTGCTTTTACCTACAGCTAGGGTACAACTGGCAGACCCTTGAGAGTACAGCAGCAGTGACAAGTAATTGTACCCTTAAAAGATAAAAATTGGTATATTTTCTGGCAGTGTATCCAGGTTGAACCATTGCATTACAGACATCGTTGTTTTCCTGATAGGTTTTATTCTTAAATTTAGTATGAGCTGAATTTAAATGACACAGCCTGGTAAAAATGCGTCTCTCGTACGGTTAGAGCTTAAAAAGGAGGGATTTTGGCAGCCCTGACATATGTGACTTATTGTATTTCTATTAGATTGGTTTCCATGTTTTTCTGGTGAGTCTATTTGGCTTATTCTTATTAAAGCTTCAGGTGGTTCGACTTTATTACCCAGGATCCTTTGCTACAAGGACCCCCAGGTCAAAGCTGTGTGTTCATTTGCCGTACTGCTGACCAGGAGCATGGGAGGTGATCACACTGCACTTGGGTTTCGAAGTTCTCACTTGCCAGGTTAACAGACCTGAAAAGCCATCAAGTTATTCTAACACTGAGGTTACTGCTAAACTGGTGGGGGGGGGGGTTAAAAGAAGCACAGCTTCCAGGCAACTTCTGACATCCCTGTGATGACTAATTTATCCTGAATTGCTGGGGAGTGCAGTTCTCCATACTCCACATGTGAGCGGTCTTCCCTCCATCCCATGAGACACATCTACACTATATGACATCCCATAATCAGGGCTTCAACTTTCAGCAGGCAAAAGCAAATTAAACAGCTGTATCAATCATGATGTTTGTCCATCCATCCATCCATCCATCCATCCGTAACTCTTTATCCATTGCAGCATTGCAAGAAACCCACAGCCTCTTCCAGAAAGTTCAGTGGCAACCCTGTAAGAAATGACCAGCATATAATAAAGTGGTTATTAAAATGTGATTCATTCTATGTTACCAAAGATAAATCATGCAGACACTTGAAAATGATTAAATAATCCTTTCCCCTGGCTTCAGGTGGTACAGGGCACATCTTCAGGCGAGGAGAAAAATGTTTGTTTGGTGTTCTTGATGTAAATTAGTCTGAACACAGAGATGCCAGTGATTGATCGATGCATCGACGCATCTTGTCGGCGTGATCCTCATGGGTGACCCAACACCCCACGTAGCCGTGCCCGCAGCGCCATTAGGGAAAAGGGCACACTGACTGGCAAAGTGACTCATCTACAAACTAACCTGGCAGGTAATCAGACCTTCACCGTGGGGCAGGGAAAACATTTACCTCCCTGCTTCCCCGCCAGCCTCAAAGGGCAGGGCCTTCGGTTCTGAATGAGCGTGTGCAGTTTGCCGCCACCCAGCTGGGGATCGTGGGTAATCAGAGGCTAGCTACAGACAGGATCAGAGGGGAGTGAATAGATTGAATAGATGCTCCCTCTCCTGTGAATGAGGCACGTCTGGATGCAGTTTCTAACAAGCAGACATTGCGTTCTGCACCCCAGATCCAATTTGCCATTTTCTGGGGCTAATGAGGGCAGAACCAACTTAATCCTGACACGTTTTAAAGCGAGATTAGAATAAACGGGAATCCGAGCGGTAAACTGTAAGCTTCCTGCGCTGACGTTTGTTAAAGTCGCTGGAGAACATTTGTGTCGTGCCGAGGAAGGGTCTCCGGGGAGGTGCAGGGGAGGTGTGGGAGGCAGTGTGCCGGGCCTGAGGTCTACCGTGGCTCAGAACATGGGGGGTGAGGCTAATCCCAAGCAACACACCTCCTCTGGCATTGGTCCTGCCGCTAACCATTCCGATTTGACTCCCATGATGAGTCACCGTCCGTGGTCAGCTCCACGTGTATGTTATCCCCTGGTATCCAGTCTTCTTGGTCATTCCTGTTATTTTTTCATTCTTTTCAGTCCTATGTAATCTGGCCCTCACAAATAACACGGAAATAATCTCCCCGGTTCATATCCCGCAATCTTCAGCACCCTCCAATTTGTGACTCCTGCCGGAGCTTTGCTAGAATCTTCTTCTCTCTTCCTTTGCCTTGATCATTTGATGAGTGTCTCTTTTTTAATTTTATTTTTTTAACGGGTGGAGGAATTTGTGTGAAACCATGCAATTGTGGCTCAATTTAACTTCTGAGCTTCGGAAACGATGAACTGAGACCAAGCTTTCATTTTCTCCCATTTTCTCCATGCCATGCAACGGTTCATTTCATTTCTCTGAGCTCACTACCATGTAATTTAACAGCCAGTTAATTCCTGGGGTTTATGTTGCTCCACAGAAGCTGAACGTTTCCATCGTTCATCTCTGCCTCTCCTGTTGGGTTATTCCTGCCCCCCCTCCCCCCGACAACAATCTGCATGAGCTTGGGACCCTATTGGCCACCTACAAGCCCCACCTTCAGTGTTAGTGGGGTGGGGGCGGTGATAACTTCTAATAACTGTAGCCTTAGATGGGGAGGGGGGCTGTTAACACAAGCTAACAAGGAGTTGCCGAGAGGCAGTCTGGATCACAATAAATAACTGCTTCTCTGAACTGGGAACGCTACAAGTGCATGGCAGAGCGGAAGCAGGGCTCCTTAATCTATATGCTAATCTGCTACTTTTCTTCTCCAGGGACCTGCCGGATATGTGGCCAGACAGAGACCCAGAGTGATTCCAAATGAATGGGGTCTATACTGGCCAGGAGAGAGTGGCAGGTGGGGGGGGGGGGGTGGTTGAGCCAAAAAGCACAACTGCAATGTCAGACTCTAGGTGGGCCGCACTGGCTTGACCTTGTCGAACCCACAAGACCGTGGAAGTAATGTGTCAGATGGGAGGGGTACTGGTCCCCAATGACCCAACCATCACACTCCAGGATTGGACCCGTTTACATGGATAGGGCAGCCAATCAGAGCAGTGGACATTATACAAACAAGAACCACCACCAAAAGGCAAATATAACCTCAGCACTACAGAACCTCCATCTCACATGAATGGGGGGGTGGGGTATTTTAATGGCCTCTTCCCTCGGCTAAGCACACTGCCTTAGGGACAATATAGTCAGGGACACATCCAGAAATACCAATAAACCCCCCCTCAAAAGTAACTGGGATATTGTCCTGAAATATTATTAGAAATAAATATCAATATAGTTTTAACACTATGCAGGATTATGACACAGCAATAACATAATGTGACATTTTGAATGGCAAATGGGGAGCCAGTAGAAGGGGGCTCTCCGGATGTGTGTCTGCGGCACTGTGTCTCTGCCCGATAACAACAGAGTGCTGTCGCATTCATTTATTCCCACGGATGTAATTTTCCCATGCATGAAAACCCTTGAACGCCTCCTCTTAAACTACCCCACAAGCAGACTCTTGGAGGTCTTCGTTAAGGTGGAGCATTTAATTGAAACGGTTGCCAGGGAGGGGATGCAAAAGCAATTAGAAGCCAGACCTCAGAGGGAGGACAACTCTCGCCTGCTTAAGTGCACGCATACCTTAATAAATGTGCATAGCCTCTCCAATCAGGGACACACAAAAAATATGTAAAAATCAAGCTATTTAAATCAGTGCCAGACGTTGGTCTGTCAGTTCGGACTCTGAGTAGAAGCCATGTTCTCTCAAAGGTCACTCCATTCATTGAATTCATGGTATCAAATTCACAGCCCCAGTTCATAGAATGGAAAGCAATCCAGAGGTATTGGAGTGTTGAACCTTTTGTGACACACTAGAGAACTAAGGCAGAGAATTAAATATGAGGAAAGATCTGGTTTAAAGTGTTTGCCTTCCAAAGGATGTTTAATATATGTTTCAGATTGGTGGGCGGAGCTAAAGTTGGGGCCTGGTTAGGATAATGTACCAAGCCATCCTCCCAGCTCTATTTTATCAACAGTCAAAGCGACCGACTCTCACACGGGGGGAAAATTACTGCCTTTGACTGAGGCACCACTTCATATTTCAATATGAATTATTCATAACGCGTCTTCATAAAATCTGGGTACGTCGTTCGGCTTGTCAGATATTAAAATGTTCTCCTTTGTGTCCCCCACTAACCTGGCTCACTCATCCCAAAAGGCATATTCTGCCTGGCAGGAACAGGAGCAGTCGTCTTCCACACAGCCCTGCGAACGGCTGCTTTTATTAACGCGCTGTCAAGTTTCTGAGGCGCGACTTGTTAGGACAATTCGACGCTCCAGGCCTTGTGACTCAAGTAGAAGTAGCTTGTTTCCCTGCAGCCTGAGTGCTGATTTACGTGATATACATGTATGATGCATCTATTACTGGAAACTGTAATGTGAATCTGAATGGTATCAAGTTTAGCAGATAAACCAAAATGGCGTCCATGTTTGTCAGTTTTAACCCAGTAGGCATCAACAGATCAGACACCTTGGTATTTGACTACTGGGAAACACCACAAGCATTTGGCATAAACACTTAATTGCTGAGGGTTCTTAAACCAGTGTTTCTCAGCCCGATCCTCAGGAACCTCCAAACAGTCCACATTTTTTGTTCCCTACCAGCTTCCAACACATGTGTAGCAGGTATTAGATGTTCTTGATTATTTGGTTCAGGTGTGCTGGGAGCTGAGAGGTAGCAAAAATGTGGACTGTCAGGTGGCCTGTAAGTGCTGGAGTGATAATCACTGTGTTAAACCAACACACCACATATGTGGCCCCAGTGGCAGTGATATGGAGTGGTGTCACATGGATGGGGATCCAAGGCCTTCAATATATACCTTTATAGCCACAAAAGAGTAGTTTAATTGGCAAATAATATAATTACCAAGGAGTTACAGCTTGTAGTTAATCACTACCCATCCATTTTTCATAAGCACTTCTCCTGTGGTCATGCTGAGGGTGGATATGATGCCAGGAAATGATGCTGGATGGTGCAACAGCAGTAGTAATAGGGCTACTTGGGAATGGATGGAGGAGAGGAAGCAGGGAAATTATGTTTACAGAAGGGAATGAGGCTCACGGCAGGTGGAAGTTCAGTGCATCATCAGTGGCCACCTGGTTTAACCCAACGGGAACCAATCAAACAGCCAGCTACGCAGGTCTGGGGATCCACGGCTCATGATGATCCCACCCAGAGCATGTTCTGAAACCTCATGTTGAGCAGATGTGATTCCCAGCATTCCCAGAAAGAGCAGAAGAGCAACTCCGTAATGCTGGGCATGAAGTCAAGAGACTTTGCCATGTTTACTCTTATTTGGACCGTTAGAAGTGCTATCAGGAAACTAAATTGCATTTGCCAGCGTTGTAGGTACAAAGGTTACAGGACAGCTAAACCAGGGAACCCAATGTTACGCTAATGCTCAGTTAGCGCCAAACACGTCCTTTAATCAAATGCAGCTTTTGTCTGCTTTTTCCATGGAGACTATGCCAACCTTTGAGTGCTCCAGCTGGGGCGAGGTAGCGGCAGGAGCTGGAAGGAGAATAGGTGCCTGTCTCATCCATCTCCCCATTTTTTCCCTTCCTTTCTTGTGTGTTCCTGGAGGGTGACATGAGCTTTTGTAGGCAGAACTCTGCCTGCTCCTCTCTCCTCAGGTGAAAGCATGCTCCGTGACTCAGCTTCTGAGGCTGACCCTCTCCTGCCTACTACGCCCCCTCCCCTCACAAACACAGGTTAAAAAACACAGCTGTCTCATATTTAATGCCTCATCTTACATAATAGCCATGATACCCATGAAGCATGTTCCTCCATAACCAAAACACAGCAAGGGAAACCATTCTCATCCTGGCTCGATCGACAATCACTCAGAGCTCCTATATGTCAGAGACAGACCCTCCAATTTACCCACAACAGCACAGTTAGAGGCAAACACAAGCCCCGACTCGCTTTATTGAATTTTAAATGACTCCTGTGGATGCGTCAGCATCGACTAAAATACCCCATGATGAGGTTTCATGGGCGAGATGTTCTGACAAAGCAATCGATCAGAGTGTGGCCTGTGAGAGTGGCCACACCTGGGTTGGAGTGAAACTTTAATCAATCTCAAGCCGCTGGTGACTCCCCAATAAGACGGGAGTCATAAATCACTCCCATCTACTCATCGCAGCCGAATCTGCAGGCTCCTTATGCCAAGGAAACGATTCACTCCTGGAGTCACCAGGAGTCCAAGGAGCTACAAGGCGTGGCAGAGGAGGTGACAGAACATCAGTGATAGCAGAGAATAATGAGGGGACCTGATAACAGAGACTATACGGATTCCGACGGTCGATAGCGAGATGTAGCTACAACTGTAGATGCCAAAGGGAATTATACACTGCTCATACGGCCCATGACACAGAATCACTGAAATCTAAAGGATTTCCCTCCATCCCCTGGAGTAGCGCACTCCTGTTTACCTCAATCTGGTCCCTTGATCTCGCCTGTCAAAACAAGTGCGCACTACTGAAGTACAAAATCAAGCATAAGAAGTACAAGAAAATCAAACGGTAACACTTTGAACGATGCTTTATAATAACAGAGCTGCCTAAGAGCTAATATAATCAAAAGCAATCAGCCGTCAGCTTACAGAGGGATGATTATACGACTCAAGTACCCGCCTGCTCCTACAGATTCCAGACGTCGAATTGATGTGCCCCTCCCCCACCCCGTTAGAGATCTCCGGGTGTAAATGAGATGGGGGAGTCCTGGTGAGCAGTACTGTACACTCCCACACAGAGGATGAGGAGAGCGGGCGGCAGATTGGTATGTTCGGAAGGACAGTACTGATGGGAAGTTCAGCTGCTGGGGAATAAGGTAAGTAGGTAAGTAAAGAGAGTCTGAGCGGGCTGAAGGGGTTGGCTCTCATTAGCTGGCTGAACACCGCTGTCTCCTGAAAGCTCAGCGTCTCCTCCCCATTATCATCCTCTCCAGGCAGTGTGGAAAGTAAGATACCCCCCCACACACACACCCTCAACACACATATCCATTTCTGACTCTCCAGGATTTCCTCATTGCTGGGCAACCAGAAGCCAGCGACGGTAGCTCTGTCACCGCTATACGCCGGACTGCGCTCTGGCGTTCATTATCACGGTAAACAGCCAAACAGTGTGTACCCCTGTCTCTGTGACCGATTAGCTTTTAGGGTACATGAGGGCTAATTAAGAAGCGGCAAGGAAGCCACTGGCAGGGCCTTGAAAAAAACAGAGAGGACACGGCGTGCTTGACCACATGCCATATTTGCCCAACTTGTCTGCCTCTCTAGCCCGAGGCTCACTGCCTCGTCAATGACAGAATGACAGGGTAGCCTACCGTTTACCTGAGAAACAAACCTGAGGAAGAGAAGGGAGGATGTGAAATGAGGCTTTAAAAAACAAGAGCCATGTAAACAAAGTGAAATGTCCAGCGCATTTCAGTCTGGCGCGGTTTTGTGGGCCCCATGTGAGACACGCAGCCACTTCATTGGCGCCTCTGCGGATTGTGAGGCGTGAGGTGCCGTGTGGGCCGGAATCAGCCCCAAAGGAACCTGTAGCTGGACACTGGTGTTCAGTATGAGCTCAGGGGTTACACAACCTGTCCCTCTGTGTTCAGGCTGTGTTCAGTACCGAGGCACAAAGTGCTGACAGTCCCTCAGGGCATGTTGTGCTGTGTTCAGTACAGAGATTCAGTGTTCATACCCTTCGGATTTAATCGGGAGGTATTCCTGGCCAATGCAGCTTATTCATTAAGTGTCACTCACGTCGTTTTTATTGTAACTCCTCACTGTTTGTGCTGAGCAAATAAAACTTCCTACTCAGAGTATAAAGAAACAGCTGGCCGGCCTTGTGGAAAGGCGGCTCATCCTCCAGGAACCTGAAGGGAACATGTCCAACGATAGGATGATTTTAAGGTTCTGGACGCTTCCCTTGGCCCAATCAGTCACCTTAATCCGATGGGGTGGAACCACGTGCCTGCCACTCAGCTCATCAGACAGCCAGGCTGAAGCAGAGACTAATGTCAACATTTGGCCCAATTAATATACGGTAAGATTTTCCCTCCTCTGGTGACTTATACACCTCCATCCTGGGTCCCTCAGACCCTGCACAAATTCCATTGTATCTTGTGTCATAACATCACCTGGACTAGAAAGTTTCTGTCTGGCAGATTTGACATAAAAAGTTCAAGCAAATTTATCAAATTCCCATTGGTGGATAGGCACACCCAGAGCAGATATGGGAATCATCCACAGCCCCTTCTTCTCTTGGTTTTTCCCACAATCCAGTGCCAAACACATGGAAAGCATCACACCCTGCCACCCTGAAAAAAACGAGCAAATGAGAATTTAAACTGTTACAACCGCCAGAGAGGTTCAGGCTGCTAACGCAGGACTTTATCGCCACCTATTGGGGGCTCTGAAACTTCCCAATCGCCTTTAATAAGAATGATGCCAAGAAGAATGTCAAAATTACCATATTATACATAATATATAACATTACACAGAATATTAAAAATGTGTAATGGTTTCACAGAAAGTTGTTATGAAATCATTGAAAAAAACAGCCCTCACTATCATTCATAGAATTAAAATATCTGCAGAAAAATACAAAAATATATGTACCCTTTGAAGGTTTTGGTCCGCTGTAATAAGGAAGGCAGTATGACTTCCAGCAGTTCCTGTTGTTGGAGACCAAACAATGAATTGCACCTTTCAGAAGAGGGGCCCAGGGTTCCCCCAGACCGTATCTGAGTTGGGCTTTAGTCCCATGGATTGCTACAGTCATGGTACGGCTTGAACAGGCTTTCCTGACAAGTTGAGAGAACTAAGCCCAGGATGTTCTCAGAGCGAAGAGGCGGGGAGATCTTTGTACCTGTAAACTTCAAGTGTACTTTTTAAAAGCTACTTTCCTAATATAAGGAAATAAACTAAAAGTTTGTTTGTCACAGTTGCAGTTCTACTCAGTTCAGTGGATAAGACCTCAGGCATTGAGAGTGGGGAGGGGCAGATTCCTGCTCATGGGAGTTTTACTTACACAAAAAAGGTCCTGCCTCCTCTATTTGCTTGGACTCACCTCCTCTACAATGTGATTGGTTAATTGTCTGAACCAATCATTTTTCCTTCTGCCCTCAGAACATTTTTGTGTAGGTAAAACTCCCACAGCGTGTGAGGTGTGATGTCTCTTGAGCCGTCGTACTTAACTGAAACCATGTGCCCAGAATAGCAAGGCAAAGTTTCTGTAAGACTCTATAAGCATAGTCAGATGCTGAATAGGTCCTAATAAAGCCATTCATGTCTTCCTTAGCCTGTCCTGTCTCTCCTGTCGGAGCACATTGCTCTCCGTCCCGAATCTATATACACTCACAGGTTCCTGCATGAGCCGGGTTTGGTTTACAATGGCTGACAACAACTGGCATGAACCTTGTGGTCTTCCCACTCTTTTTCACAATGTGGCCGCACGGTCAGCCAGATGATGGGCGGAATGTGGAGGGTCTATATAGAAGGAAGGAGGGAAGGCAGGCTTCCTGGAGGGTGGGAGAAGAGACTGAGCGAATCTCAGAGGAAATGATTATGCTAGAGAAGGAGATACCTAGTGTGGAGATGGAGTTCAGGGATGATGTCATCCCAGGAAAGGGCCGTCAATGCGCCTATTGCCATCGCAGAAGTACAAAGCCACCAGTGATGGGCAGAGATGGACAGTTCAGGTCCAGAAAGTAAAAACCCAGACCAAGATTTTGTTTCAACCAAGCAGTTGAGTATAAAGAGTCAGTCATTGGTTTGTTGAGACAAAAATCTTTCAGATTTTTACTTTCTGGACCTGAACTGTCCACATATGGTGACGAGTATATTAACCACACTCTCCTACAAGCATGAGACCTTTTCCTTCCAGCTCAGTCATGCGTGACTATGGTCCGTTTCCTGTTTCTGCTGAGCACGGCACATGTGGTCCAGCGCAGGCTTCAGGCAACCAGCATCTGGCTTTTCTGGAGGCAAATGGCTGACAGAGGATGCTGGAGATTGTCCAATTAGGTTAAAACCATGACTTAGTCTTAATACTGCCAATAATAAGCAGTGGCAAACGAAATGAAACTATATAGGCAAATATTTAATCCTGACTAGGCACTCTCAGACTATAAACTGACAGATAAGTCGCAGACGCACATCTAAGCCCAGTCTGTCGCATGTTTGTCTTACTGAAAGCTGAAGGTAATGTGATATGAATACAGACAGACCTCCAGGGTGGATTGGGGCTGAGCTCTGGAAAACAGCAGCGTGCTGCAGATAGAACATCTCACCAGCTCTGCCAAAGGGGAACCAGGCGGTGTCCTGTTGAAAAGGGAAGCCTCCACCTTAACTCACCATCCTCTCATTGTCCATCCATCCACCCTGCCGTTGCTTTCCCAGGATAAGGTCTCAGGGGACCAGGGACAAACAGCATACAGCTCTGGGAGACCCTGGATGGGATACCAGCTCTTACAGTATCTCCCATTTCATATTTTATGAAAAAAGTCTAAAGATAGAACACAAATGAGCCTGTATTCATTCCAAACTATACAAGCAGTTCCAGAGTTAGGAATATTAAGAACCTTTTGTCAAAATCAAGTCCAACTACCTGTTTGAATATTTTAGTAAACCACCAACAGCCTTTGTAATCTGGAAGGAAATGCAATGGAAAGGCTGGAGCTGCCTGTCTGTTAGAAGGTGGAACACCAGAATCATTTCTAGGTCATAATGTGCAAGACACGTCAACTTTTCCCTTTGGTTGGATTACCAGAAAAAAAACCAAATGCAACACAGCAGGAAACAAATAAATCGCTTCCAACCCCCTTACCAGCTTGACTTGTCTACTTTTGGCCCCACATGCCCTTTGACCCAGAATGCAAACCCCAAACAGCTGATCCCTGCCAGTCTGCTGGACATGACAGACAGCTGATTGTCCCTGTCTGAGCCCACCCATGTCTCATACTCTGAGAGCTTGTGAGTATGCCGGGACTTGGGGGGTGTTATTCTTCAGGTAAGAACTACTGCAGTGTTGAGGTGGGTGACAAGGCAGATCAGATCCAATCCCTTCTTCAGAGACCTGTGAGCCAAAGAGAGGGGGACACTAGTTAGGTTATGGAAAGCCAAAGAAACTACTGTAGTACAGTTCAGGTTGAAAGTAAGAATCTAGACCATTTTTTTTTTCAACCAATCAGTTGAACTCTAAGTCACAGTCACAGAGTGGTTGGTTGGAACAAAATCTTGGTCTGGATTTTTACTCTCTGGGCTTGAACTTTCCACATCGGGTACTGCTAAATATAACTAAGGTTCAATGAAAAATATAAGCAGTATATTCTAATTCACTTCAAATCATTTCATTAAAATTATTTTGGGGAAAACAAAAAAAAATAATAAAAATATTGACCTGTCAGGCACCAGCTCAAGAGTTGAATGTCTGGTGGCAGCGTAAAACAGGAGTAGCAGCATTCCTGAGTTACACTACAGCTACAAGTGGAGCAACCGGCAGGCGGCAGATCTGCAGACATGTCCTTCCTGGAGGACGACCTGTCCTGTCCTGTGTGCTTCGAGACCTTCCAGCAGCCAGTGGTGCTCCCCTGTAGCCACAGCTTCTGCAGAGACTGCCTGGAGAACAGCTGGAGGACCAGCAGCAGGCCCCAGTGCCCGAGCTGCCGGAAGGCCTATCCTCTGGGCTTCAGGCCTCCCGCCAACCTGGCACTGAGGAACATCGCGGAGGCCTATCTGAAGAAGCAGCAGGAGGACCAGGCGGCGGTATGGCAGGGGGAGGCTGGGCCCGCCAGGAGGGGGCGGACCGCAAGCAGGGCAGCGGAGAGAGACGCCGGGGCCTGCTGTAGCATACATGGGGAGAGGCTGCTGCTCTTCTGCAAAGTGGACCGGGAAGCCATCTGCACAGTGTGCCAGACCTCCAGAAAGCACTTTGGCCACCAGCTCTGTCCCCTGGACGAGGCCATTCAGGATCTGAAGGTCGGTGTCACACCCGGCGTCCGATGGATGCTTTTTAAATTAACTGGTACTAGTTATTTCTTATCAACTAACAGCCACATATGAGTTGAATGCATAAAAGCAGGGCACCTCCTGGGACTACGATGGACTGGAATCTGTTTAACCAAGGAATGCTAACCTGCTGAACCAGTTTGTGCAGTTTATGCATGAGTCTTTTAATTTATCCAAAAGATATGTACCCACATTGAGTGTCAGTTTCTCATTGTTAATGTTCTTCCCTGGAACGAGAGTGGAAAATTTATGGGGGGGAGGGGGGAGTTCTGATGGCAACTCTGGATTGCTCTGTATTTGGCGTTTTCATGTTCTATTCCCAGGAGGAAGCAAAGGCGAGTCTAAAACCACTGAGGGACAAGCTGGAGTCTTTCCAAAAGGTCAAGCAGGACTGCGAGAAGGCCCTGGAGCACATCAAGGTAAGGGCTTCACAGGGACGGCCACCTGTCCCCCTAAGATAAGGAGGCTAACACCTGCCCCCCATTTCAAAATGGCAGACTCAGTCCAGCCAGACGGAGCATCAGATAAAGGCGGAGTTTGAAGCACTCCGCAACTTCCTGTTGACAGAAGAGCGATGCAGGATTGCAGCCCTGAAGGTTGAAACAGAGCGCAAGGGCAGGGCTATGAAGGAGAAAGTTGAGGAGCTGACGGCTCAGATCGCTTTGCTCTGCAACAGCATCGCAGTGACCGAGCGTGAGGCGGAGGCCCACAACCTCACTGTGCAGGTGGTCCCGACGTGTGGTTTTGAACTAGAGGCCTCAGGAGGTCACATGTCTCGCTGGAGAAACTCAATATCTGTAGATGTTGAAGAAGTTTCCTAAATACATGGGGCTGCATGCTGGTGGAGGGGTTAGTACTGTTGCCTCTAGCACTGGGGTTCGAGTCCCTGCCCTGGCTCCATGTGGAGTTTGCATGTTCTCCTCATGTTGTCATGGGGTTACCTCCCGTTTCCCTCCATAGTCCAAAAGCATGCTGGGGTGAATTGGAGTTGCCAAACTGTCTGTAGGGGTGCATGTGCATGTGGATAAGTACATAAAAAAATTGACAGTAGATGTTTTATTTCTGTTTTGCAGGATTGCAACACTAACAGCAGAAGGTAGGCTGTGCTTTCCCATTGGTCGACCTGTTCCCTATGTATTATTATTAAACTCATTCATTATTATTATTTCGTGTACTGTTGAGCATTCCCACTCTCCGCTGCCCCCTGCAGGGCTCTCTGCACTCGTCAGAACCCACAGATGGCATCCGGAGCGCTGATCGACGTGGCCAAGCACCTGGGCTCACTGCGCTTCAGAATCTGGGAGAAGATGCTGGAAACCGTGGAGTACAGTAAGGATGTCACCTCCGGCAGTGTCCTGTAAAAACTGTGCGGTGCCCTGCAGCTCTTTGTCTGATGCCCCCGCCCCCTTCTTCTCCCCAGACCCAATCACCTTGGACCCCAACACAGCGACCCCCTGGCTGGATTTCTCGCCGGACCTAACGACAGTGTGGTATGCTGGGGCGCAGCCGCAGCTACCCGACAACCCGGAGCGGTGCGACCTGTGCGTGTGCGTGCTGGGTGCCAGGGGCTTCGTGGCTGGACGCCACTGCTGGGAGGTGGAGGTGGGTGATAAGCCCAAGTGGGACCTGGGGGTGCTCTGGGAGTCCGTCCAGCGGAAAGGCATACTCCAAGTGAACCCGGCCCATGGCTTCTGGGCGGTGGCCCTTCGGGATGGCGGCCAGTACAGCGCCTGCACCGAGCCCTGGACACCCCTGGCCCTGCAGCAGAAGCCCCAGAGGGTCCGTGTCCTGCTGGACTACAACAAGGGCGAGGTGTCCTTCTTCAACGCCAGTGACATGTCCCACATCTACACGTTTATGGATCGCTTCCATGGCAGGATCTTCCCGTTCGTCTCGCCGTGCGTCAGCGAGAACGGACGCAACACACAGGCCCTGAAAATCTGCCCAGCCAAGGTATCCATACTGCGCCAATAGAGGCCATCACATCACAATGGCTCAGAGGCATCAACCCAAAGGGCCAAGCACTGCCACTCTAGTTTAAACCCATAGATTTATGCTGAAATGCATTTAAATAATATATATGGCATACATAGTAATATAGAAATCTTAAGATATATACATGGAGTAGAATATGTTACTATTAGTCTCCATACCATGAGTATAAAGTAAAGTTTGGTCTGTTACTTTTCTATCTGCAATAAAATCTCACAAATGCATCCTGAGTCAGCTGGTGCTTAGTGCAAGATGTCAGTGTAGCAATTCATTCTTAATTAAATGTGAAAGTGAAAATGTTAGATTTGACCTTTTCCTGAGAAATATTTGCTCATATTCAAAACCTGTCAAACCAGTAACGTACCCGAGGTGTTTGTGATGAGGCAGAGCTATAGCGGCTGTTTACACAAAGATTAATTATCTGAGGAATTAAAGCGGGTTATGAGATTGAGATTTTACAAGCTTAATAAATCTGTAAGCAAGAACTGCACCCAGAAACAGATCTTCAGAAAGAGCAGAGTTAGTAATTACTTCCGAACATACGTACCACTTGTCGTTTCAAATCAAGCAGAAAAATACCATACGTTCCAGAGTCTGGAAACCACCATCCTCCCAAAAAAGAAACATTCGAAAACTTCAGAAACACGAAATATTGTTTTATTTAGAAAAGAAATAATAAAATTGTTCAGTTTGAAGCCACAGCACTGAGGATTACAGATGTAGAGCTGAAAGCAACAGAGCTTTGTCATGCTTCTGATGGAGATATGACCTCCAGTCCAACATAGAAGCTGTACCAGACTGACTGGTGGGGATCACATTTGATGTTTGAGTGGTGTAACATCATACAGCAAGGGGTTTGGGGGTTGGGGTTTGGGGGCTGACTGCCAACCCGCATCTGTGTCACAGTGACCTCAGAGGAACCTCCGAATCGCCTGGTCTGCTACACAGAAACAGCCGGCACTGATCACTGGGGGAATGTGTCCCCCCCCCCTCCCCACCCACAGATACAGGCAGCCTAAGACACAGCCACAACTGGCCAAGCGTAGTGTGACCACATCTCTTAGAACTGCACCGGAGGGACTCAGAGCTATTTCAGCAGAACACACCATTTTTACCCTCTGGTTCCACATAAAGCACAGATTCCCCAACAGTCGCCTTCACACAAGGAGGCCCTTGGCTGGCAGGAGCTCAGATGAATCTTCATGTTACGATTTATAACTCACAACTTTCACACACTTATACTCTGGTGTCTGGACTGATTACCATCCCCGGTACCCAAATACCCAAGTGGCCAAAGGAATCATTAACGCAAAACAGAAAGAGCACCACTTCAGCACCTCCTCCTAAAATTGCACAGAAAACAAGCCTTCCTTTATTGGTTCCCCCCATGGAAGAATTAATTCCATGGGGCACCTCCCTCATTATTGTAGTCCTACATGTTTAAACGGGACTGGCTCCAAGACTGTAATTTAGGAGGCTGAAGAGTGCACGCAGCTGTGATTAATCAGCCAATCATACAGCGACGTTTTATGCAGAGGCGGGGCTATGTTTAACCCTGTATGCGCCAGGATGTACAGTGGTACCTCGGTTCTCGAACTTAATCCGTTCCGGACTCCGGATCGAATCCTAAAAAGTTCGAGTTCTGA
>JAODJW010000113.1:750922-765728 GCA_026777045.1 Hyperopisus bebe
TTTTCCCTCAGCGTGAAGGAATTCCACAGCCCAGTTGTCGACTTGTCTGTCCCCCCCCCAACTCCCCCCCACACAAAGCATCCAGTCAAGAGAAGGTATGGAAGACGGATGGACACCTATAGAAACACACACACACACACGCATGAAAACACACGCAGAGGCAGTAAATACACACCCTGCACAAACACGCACATTAGGGCCAACACTGGGAATGCACGCAAGCGTACACACACACACGCACGCACAAGGAAAGACATTGAGCTGGGGGGGCAGGGGGGTGAATAGTAAATTGCACCTGGTTTCAGGGTCATTACTATGAATCAGTTCATGTCATGTTGCCACAGGGATCAGAAGCAAATGACAATTTGTTCACTTTCAGACCATCATCTCATAACTGACCCCCCCATTTCCCTTACCCTGGAACCTGCAAGTGGCTCCAAGCCATCAAACCATATTTTAAGGAAACCAGCTGGCTTCCTAGTTCCTGCTAACCTAGTTAACCTAGATCCTGGTCCAACAACAGGGTTGTGGGTTTACGTCATTTGTTTATTTTGTTTGTAGAAAAAAAAGGTGTTCCTGGTAATTTGTGCTTCTTAGTGAGCAGCCCAATTCTTCGGTTTAGTTAGACGCCTGAGATAATTGAAATGGAAATCCCCCATCTAAATAAATCAAGTGTGGCTCTACAGGCAGCGTGGGGGGGAGGGGTGGGGGGGTCACCAAAGCACACCCTTTCCTGTCCGTTCTTCGGTCATTCCTTCACGTAAACAGCGGCCAACTGTTTTAAAACCGTGCAGGCAATCCCTAACCACTGATTTGCAGATTGCTCACACGGCTGACGTACTTTCCACATTATTAATGCATGTCCTTAGTTCATTCAGCCTGTGCTATGTACTCATCTCACTGCAAACGGCGAAAGCTCGGTCTTTTCAAAGGGCGAGTCCTGGAGCTAATTAGTTCATTAATAACCAGTATTTCAGACAGCTGACTTTTAACACTCGGCACATCCGGAGATCGATCGCGCTGTGACGCTGTCAAACCCAGATGTCATTCACTGCTGAGCGGAAAAAAATTAAACCCCTATGCAAAACACCCCAAGCAAAAAGCTGCACCTCCAGGAAATCGGGCTGCACTTTGCCTACGCCCCTAGCGCCCCTTCCTCCCAGCGATCCACAGCAGGACCAACAGGTCCATAAATCTCCCCCTAACATCAGATCCATGCTGCGCTTGCAACTTGCCAGACCTCATCTATGATTTCGCGTGTGGACTCAGCCTTGCACTTCGATCGCCGTCCACATAAATCATTTGTCGTTTTATATATCACCCGAAAACCCACAGGGTTTTGTGCCGCAGAATAACCCTCGATGACAGCCACGGACATTTTGGGTTAAATTTAAAAAAAGAAAAAAAGTCAGGGAGCAACATCAAGCAAAACATTTCAAGAATTTGTCACGTTACGTCGCCATGCAGTCGCGATTTTTGCCTTTTACAAATAAGCATTTCGCTCCGACGACTTAAAACAATCAAAGTCTGACATGCCAAAAAGTTTCGGCGACCCAGGGGCGGGTGATAAGGGGTCCCCGAACACCGAGAGACTTTGCTTTCAGCAACGATGTTTCGTACGGATTCAATAAAAACACCCCTGACACGTGTATACTCCGAAAGAGCAGACGGCGCGCACCGATCGCCAGCCTTCAGCCTTTAATCAGGTTCGATAGATTGCCTTGCCGTCTATTAATAGCAGCACGGAGGATTGGACGGCTTCACTTACCCAAACTGCCGGCGAAACCGTCCATTTCCGTCAGAAATGCCCGAGCGGACTCGAAAAGATAATCCTATACTTTTTTCCTTCTTTCTGGCCGCCGCTCTTGCTTTTGTTGCGCTCCTTCCAGCGATCGCGGAGGAGAAAGGGAAAAGCGCTGGGTCTGGGGGTGGGGGGTAGGTGGGGGGGACAAGGACAGGGCTTGGGACGTGTCCGGCTGCGGGGGTCGGCCGGTTGGGTCGTGCCGCGGGGACTCGCGGCGAATCGCAGTGACAGTCGGTCGGGGCTGCGCAGCTCCGCGTCGGGGCCGCTCGCTCGCTCTCTCTCTCTCGGTCTCTCACGGCTCCAAGGACGCGCACCTCCGCCGAGGGAGGGGATTTTTTTTGTAGGGAGAGCGCGCTTTCGCGTTTCCGACTCCGCCCGCTTTGGCACGACTCGTTTCCCGCTGATCCAGGATCTGACTGGCTGAAAGTGTGCGAGTGCTGCCGTCGACTTTCTGCTTCGACCCAAAGATGCGCGTCTTTGCCGCCAATATGATCGTCCCGGTCTGAGTCATCGTTAATAAATTAAAGCAAACTGCGCTTAAGGCTCCCAACGAGAAGTAGGCCTATGTTTTGTATCTATAGACGAGCTATTATTTGTGGGTCACGGAACGGATCAAAGCTACGGGGTGTTTTTTAAGCAAAATATAGTTATATTTCATCATGCAGAACAGGGAATAATCCCAAGACAGTCACACGTTTTCGAAATATCAAGGAGGAAATCTGAATATGAATAGAGACTCGTTGACCCCTGTGAAATCACTCGGTCAAATCCAATGGAAACTAGACCGACGAGCCCAGTAAATTACTGGAAATGTTCCTGTACTAGGCCTATGTTTTAACCTCTGCTCAAAAATTACAAATCATTTGAAGAAAAAAAACGATATATGATTTTATAGGCACGCCGTGAATTACCCCGACGGCATATTAATGGCGCATTTGCGGGAATCCTTTTGGGAAGCTGGTGGTTCACTGACTGCTCTCACCCCGACCATCCCTCCCAGTTATTTCAATGTATGTGACTTTTACGACCCACTTAACGGAAATTAAGGTCATCTGGTGAAATTTCGGTCCGTGGCCACCAAAGCATTTTTCCCCACTTCAGCTCCCCCGGCGGAGAGACCTTTGCGCTGAACAGCTTGCGGCTGCATTTGCATCTTCACAGGCGACGGGCGGCTATGCGGACGGGCACTGTGACCAGCATCTGCATGAGCGAAGCTGGCCTGTACAGCAGAGGCCTGTTCCTAAGGCTGACACAGTGGAAAAAGTCTACTCGGTTTTTTTTTTTTTTGTTTTTAAATGGGATTAAATTAAGAGATTGGCGGGGGGGGGGTACGGATGAGATGGGACATGGGTCAGTGAAAGAAATGGTACAGTGTTACCAGCAGAGAACACCGTGACCCCGAGTGCTTCACCAATTCATGATTTCAGCAAACCCCCCCCCCCGACCCCCGTAATAAAAAAAAAAAGCCATACAGCAATTTCTTGTTCAAGTCTATTGAGAGATGGAAGGGGGAACGACAGAGGACAAGTGAAATCTTTCATTCCTCCCTTCCCCCCTTGCCCAAGAGAACCGACACAGTGGGACGGCTTGTGGTTTTGGCAGCAGACTAATGATTTTTCTACAAGTCAGCGAGGAGTGAGTCACCGCGAGTTTGGGATATCCGTGTCCCACATACCCCGCTGAAGTTGCAGTGTCGGGCAGAATTGACATATACGCCGAATTATTTTGAGATTCCTTATTCTCCATGAGTCTTGTTTTCAAGTCATGCCCTTACAGATGTAGTGTGGGGTGAGAGATCTACATGGAGTGTCGAAGAGTGACGGCAGAAGCTGTCAAAAATATGTGTAATAAATGAAATATACACAAGAGGGCGATAACATTAATCATTTATAAACAATGAACTCATGAGTTATTTCGAAAAATTTATGATTTTAGAAATAAGATTTTTAGTTTGTTAGAATTTTAGAGATAACGGTTATAATTATGTCATGTTGTCAACGTTATTTTTAAAGATCAGTATTATCGTTACTGAAGTATTGCGTTGTTCCAAGAGCAATGGTTCCCTCTAGTGATTACTTGTTGATATTGGTTTATTAAACCGTCCAATTTTACTTTTCAGTTAAAACGATCTACACGTGTAATACAATACGAGATTATTTCAAAATGAAAATCTAACTTTTATGTCTACAACTTTTAAAATGTGCAATTTATCATATTTGTACAGCTAATGAATTCAAAGCTGGAATTCAGACCATCTGACATAACAGGCAAATCTTAGCATGCGGACAGGGCCGTAGTCACCCAGGTCCGGACCTCGATCATTTTAGAGAGCAAAAAATAAATTTTTCAGCTAAATATTAACCTGAATAAAAATATGCTAACTAATATTTCACATAACTAATTACTTTACAATAATAAATAGCTTATGGGGGGATGGGTACCAATAATGTGATTGACAAGACCCACCCCTCATCCCTGGGGTCCCAGACCTCACAATTTCAAACCCTACAGTATCTACAGCCCTGCTTGGGACCCCCCAATCAGCAAAAGTTATTGTGGATGACCCCAAAGTCCAGGGCCAATTTTTAATCCCAGTACAGCCTTGCTTCAATCCAAATTAAATTTTATGTTACACTGTAGAAACTAAAGAAATCTTAAAATCTCTAGGTTGTAAGGTAAGAAAAACAATATCCATCAATAATGACAACAGCCAAACTGCATCATGGGTAAGAACTGATGTACCAGATCCAACTTTCACTAGGAGCTAAATTCAAAAGTCTCCCACTTAAAATTCCACTTAAATCTTCCTGTGAAATGCTTACTGTAAAACAAGATGAACGCTCCTTATTTCTGTAGCCTGTGAACTAATGTCAGACGTGACGATGCCTCAGGCCTTCAATGAAAAAGCTTGGATTTCTTTGTAATGCTCTCTGAAGAACTTTGACAAACTTTCCCTGGGATTAACTGAAGTGTGTTTCTATTGCTGGCTTTGGAGGAGACAGAATGAAGTTTTAGATTTGGATTGTAGGGCCACATATTCTCATGGGTACAGTTATAATACTCTCGATTTGTCCTTGGGAGATAAGGGGAAATAGTACAGAAATATTTGACTTTTTTCCATTTTTGAAGGAAAAGTGAGACATTTGCAACAGGCTTGTGAGAAATCAACCATGGAGATCTCAAAAAGGTTGTTACATCAAAAAAGTAGATTTCTGAAGGGTCTTGAAAAAGTCCCACTTTACCTCAGCACTCAGCTTCTCACGACATACTGAAAGGAGATTACTACAAACTTTCAGCTATTTATTCCTGATCCTCAGTGGTTAAATATTTAACATGCCATTTATTCCTCAAATAGCAGTTTACAAGAAATAATTAGTGTAACAGAGGTACTTTATCACATTAAAAATGAGTTATCCAGTATTTCTCTCAATAAAAAAAATACAGCTCTGGGAAATATAGGCTAATACTATTTTGGGTTAGCTGCACCCCCTTGTCCCCCCGACGCACACACACCCCTGTAATAATTTCTTGGTGGGGACTGTCCACTCATTTTTATGGGCAAAACCCTTACCCCAACAATGACAACCTTATCCCCTACCCAGCCCGATCTTTAACCATGAATAACCAAACAAAAGACAGGCCCTTTAGCATTTTTAGTTTTTCGATTGCAGACAAAAAAATAGAATTGAGTTTCCCCTTGTGGGGACTGAAAAAATGGTCCCAAAAATGTCAAAATATCAGGTATTTATCACATTGTGGGGACATTTGGTCTGTGTGTGTATGCGTGTGTCTATGTGTGTATGTGTGTGTGTGGGTGCATGCATGTGTGTGTGTGTGCATGCGTGTGTGTGTATGTGTGTGTGTGGGTGCAGTGGTGTATTTATGGATTTATGATTTACTTCCTCACATATCACACAGTTCCTCTGTTGTTCACGCTCTGAACGTTCATAGTATCATGTTCTTTCTTTTAATCAATTTTATACGCGATAAGGAGAAAGAAAGCAGGCAGAAAGGATGTGTAAACATCACACAACCGGTCCTTGGTTTGGAATCGCATATGAACTAGATGGAGGTGAGCGGGATCAAAACGGCCGAGCCGTCTCTCAGCGTCCCTGGGTAACCAGTTTTCTATGAAGGCACCTTTCGCTTTCTGAGGGGAAAACATCACTCTTCCATTGAAGCAAAGGTTTGCCCTGTGAGCTGTCACTTAGCTACATAGTTTGTCGGTAATTATGGTGAACATTATAATGTTCAAAATAAACAAGTGCAAGCACCTTTAAATATTTATTTTTAGTATCTCATTCTGTTTGTCAGGATATTTCGTTTGTCTGTGTACTGTGTATTTAAAAAAAAATCTGTTTGCATTATGTTTACTTTGCACAATGTGTACTGTTTTGTACCCTGTCTATTTGGCAGTATATGTAGGCCGATGTTTATCTGTGTACAATGTTCTTGCTGCTGCATGCATCAGAATTCACCTTGTGATCAATAAAGTTAATCATAATCTTAATAATACCACAACAGGATGAAATTAATTCATAAAATAGACTTATTTAAAAACACTTATTTCCTGGCCAGAGATAGTTCTTTAGTTTTTGCATTCAGTCAACATATTATTAATAGTTAGTGTCTTGTTTTTCATTGGTAATTTGTTTAGGCTTAACTATCGTACAGGATTTCAGAGCCCCGCCATTTTCGCCATCTGAGTAGTACAAACGCCTGCGTTCCCAGAATTTAAACTCGCTGAATCGTGAAAGCCGCTCTATTACCTGCGTTACAAAACACATTGTATTCGGCTCACAAAAACAGGGGGGACAGGATGAAATATTCATTTGGCCTGTGTATCAAATTCCTTTGGTAAAGAATGGAGAGAAGACGGTGGCTGCTTAAACAGGAAATCAGGCATTTCAACAATGGCTTCAAATGTGGGAAAAAGAAAGAACTTTTTTTTCCCCCTATTCTCCGTATAAGCTACTCAAGATAGCCAATTACCGTAAGCAACCTTATCCAGAATAACTGATGGAGCTCTCTATTGTTTAGGTGGAATTGTGCACAAGTAAGGGTTGTGCTATAATTAGCAAAGACAAACAAAGGTTAATCTAATCCTACCTCTTGCTGGTATGTCAGGGACCCTAGTGGTGCCACCCCCTTTGTGAAGATGGGGACGGCCTTTCCCTACTGCTGGCCGACTCCTAGTTTTGTGCACCCCGAATCTAAACCTATTTATCAGTGAGCAAAACAATGCTAATAACAGTAACATTAAGATACATCAGTCATCAAAACAGTCTTTAATTAGAAGTGGTTACTGGAAGCCGGTGTTCTTGAGGTCAACCTGTGACACTCCGTGCAGTGAAATCAATGCTTTTATGTCTCAGACACTGACAGTAGGCTTTTTTGCAGATTTAAATCTTGCTGGTTGAAGTTTCCAGACACTGCCACCCTGAATCAAGTTCATGCTTAGGTCTATCCAACACTCAGCCTTCATCCTCCCTCCTCATCGAAATACTAACGTGATGGTTTTGTGTGTGTTTCCTTAAGTATCTAGTCACCCCTGCGCCTTTGACATGCGATTTTGGATTATCCATAATTATTTATTTTTAACCTGATTGACCTCAGTCTGCCTACCGCCACTGAGTATCATGGGCCATTTGTATTTTGACTCTCGGAAGTAAAACTCTATTCCAGGATCCATATCTGGCAGAGACCTTCCGCTGTTGCGCATTTGTGTTTGTTTTCCCCTAGCTGTCATCGTCAAATTGCAGATGACCTCTTACACCTGCTCCCTAACCCTGCAGCTTCACACCTAAATAACAGATACTTCTCTATCTCCCTCGTCACCTGGTTATGCATATCCTCCCTCCCCCCACTAGACACACAGCAATCTTGAGAAAAGCCCACGGAGGCGTTGACAGAGCAGAGGTACTCAAGCCTGGCGCTACAATGGCGTCATTAAGGCTGCGCTGATGGACTGGTGTTAATGGTCAGTAAGCTGCCAGCTGCACACCAGCCCAGTTCATTCACTTCTTTACATAAACATACATTTAAAGAAGAAAAAAAAAGTAGTTATGACCTCCACTGGGTAACTGATTACACAGATAAACAATCAGGTTTTATGTGACTCTCAATTCAATAAATAATTTCAAATGTAACTCCCAGTTGCGTGTTTATTTTTGCCGCTGGTTGTAAAAATATGGTCGTGGAATGTGTTGCAGAGAAGAGGGGAATTTGGAAGTACACACTCCTCGTTGTTAGCCCAACACCCGGGGCGTGAGGGAGTGCCAGGGCTCTCACTGATAAACTATGACTTGCCAGCAGCCACAATTCACACACATCACTCTTTCTGCCAGCACATACCACCAAAGCATGATAAATTAAACCTCAACGGGGATTTGTATTCACCTTCATTTTTTTCTACATTACAGAAGAGATAAAGCACGAAAAATTGTAAATGAGTTACAAATGTTTCTTTGTAACTGGGTAGAAGATGAACACGCATATTTTTCACATAGATTACTGATCTTTTTCTACGAAGCGGGGTTTTCAAACTAAATGTGCTTTTTCCAAACTTCGCCACCAGGTGGGGATAGTGTTCCACAGCAGGCCCAAACGACAGAAAAGGTAAGGGTGTCCTGAAGTTCGGCTTTGGAGTCTATCTGGGGTTTCCTTCCTGCAGAATGTTGGCATGGTCTCGCCATTCCATCCATCGCTCCCCTTCCCGGTTGCCAATCTCCGCTGGGCCCTGTTAGCATCTTTATCTCTCAACCGACGCTTTCCGTTTCTCGTCAGCGCCCCCCGGATCTGTTCCGGCACCAAGTCCAGGCATGGTGTGCCACTCTGACAGCTCGACCCGGCCCCTCCTGCCAAACCATGCGGTATAGAAAGGCGTGGCCCCACCCCCCTAATTTTTAAGGCTAATCTGGAAAATGTAAAATTCCACCACAAACATGTCCTGGTTTCTGATTATTGCCTAACTGTAAGCAGCTGTGTTTTATAGATGCAGGCCCTGGTACAGATTCTCGCTGACAACTGGATGAATAGGGAGAATGAATGAGCCTCTTTATAAGTTAAACATGTGACCTTCTTTAAAAAAAACGGCAGAAATTCTCAATGCAGGTTGTGACAATGCAGCTGAAAGATCAATCCGTCTGCCAACTCACAGCGGAGCATAATCTGGATACCAGGCGAGTTGTATCTATGTGGTACAAGCAGAAGGGCATTCTGGGTAAAAGGTATGAAGTAATGAGATGAGCCAGTTGCTTAGGTGATGACGCAAGAATGAACCAGTTGTTGGGCTGCCGACCATTGCAGCAGCGCAATGCTAGACGTCAGTCCAATTGGCCAAAGCCGCTACAGGAGGATTCTGGAGGATCCCTCTGTGGGAGCTGTTCTGGCTGCACCTCCTGCAACAAATCCCATTGTCTGGACTCCCTGTTAACAAGAAGGGCAACTCCTCCCCAAGACACTGACGTCGCTCCTCACCATCCCGTATTTCATGATCAAGAGACAGGAAATGAGAAATGGTCAAATGTGCACAGCGACATGACCCAGGAGGCGGCAGGGGAGGACTGGGGGGGGCGGGGGGCAGAGCCCACACGAGCGATCACACAGCCGGACCGCTGATCAAAAGCCCGGCCGGCCCCCGGCCCCCGGCAAAGTGCCCCCAACGTAAACAGGAAGGCCCTGCCACATGAAAACACGGAGCCACTTTCCCCTTCTGCCTAGAGAGCAGACTGGATATAGATCCAGTCCCCAGGATCATGTGATCTCATGGCTTCCTCACATCTGTCCTCTCTTCCTGGCACTACGTTGTCTTCTGGGGCACTGGTGCAGCCTCCAGCATCGTATTATGTTACCATGTTGTGACAACGTTGAAAGAGTATTATGAGAAGGTTACACATCGGCTAGCTACACATACAACACAATGACCAGCGTGTCTGAGAGCGTAAGCATCAGTTTTTGGGGAACGTATGTGAATTTACAGCCATATATACAGTACAAGGAGTGTTTCTTAAGGTGTGTGCTAATGTATGTGTAATCTAAGTTCCTCAGAGCGCTGCGGACAAGGGGCATGTCACTGAATTAATGAGCGCACGCATCTGTCCATGAGGCTGACGTTTGTAGTGTGGCGAGTTCACATCCGTGTTTGTGTGTGTTTCCGTGTGTGTGTGCGAGGCACAGTGAGGCCATTTAGAGAACGCCTGTTTTTGATCGGGTCACATGTAAGAGAATAAGACCTACTGTGTAATTTCTTCACCATAATATGACCCACCAGAGTCCTGGCAAGCATGGGGGCCGGGAGAACGGATGGGGCGGGGGGGGGGGGAGCTCAGACTTAAATCCGCAAATTATTTGGCTGCTTCAGAATAAACACGGAGCTTGAAATCATTTCCAATTGGGCGCAGAAGTACTGCGAGGCGTCGTGTCACGACATTTGGCCGTATCCCATTCCCCAATCCGTCAGGCGGACACTAGCGAAAACAAACGGGGCTCCCTCTCTGCACAGCGAGCTGCCCTGACAGCTCCTGGCTTAAGGTCTGAAGATCTGGCAGGACCTGGTGTACTGAGACCCTTTACAAAACCCAGGACCTCAGCCACACAAACACAATAAACGCTTCTCATCCTGTACAACGACCCCTTCCTGACAGTGTAAGTTCTTGATTGGGGCTTTGTTGGCTTACTAGTGCCCTTCTGCGGTATGGATTTCAGGAGGTAGGTTTTGGAGCTCCTGCTGGACTTCAGTCAAACCCATGCGAGTTGCTGGCAGGTGATATTTCCTGGTTTTTAAACCTGGTCCAATCACACTGTCATACCTGTCAGAAGCTAAAGACTGCAACCCCTGCCGGATCTCAGTGTATATGACAAGTCATACTTTGGCTTGATTTTTTTCCGACCGCAGCCTGATGTTCCTTCTTACGGATAGCATCACACATCTTCATTCCTGCTCATGGAGGTCGGTTGAACATTTTCAGGAGTGGAAAGGCTATTTAAGTGAAGGAAATAAAATGTCTGATCACTTAAAGGGGCTTTATAAAATTAATAAAATGCTAAATAAATCTGAGGCTTTATAAAATTAAGAAAAAGCTAAATAAATCTGAGGCTTTATAAAATTAATAAAAAACTAAATAAATCTGTCTAGGGTCGAGAAATAACACAGACAACCTGCATAAATATGTTGCTAATAATGGGGACCGGCGATGCCCAAGATGGGCAGCAGATGGCAGAGCAGTTAAGAAACTTGTATCTACTTTGCACCAGATACTTAATTCTTTACTGGTCCATCAATAATGCAATCTGACTGGACTGTAAGCCTCATCAGCTTCCTGGAATGGAAATGAGAGCAGCCTATTGATATGTGTAATAAAAGGCAAAATGCTGAAATCTTGGACTCTGGGTCCCAGGGGTCAGGTCGGACGTGCTTTCGGAAAAATCCAAGGCCGCAGCCACTAAAGCAGCAGGGTAGCTGGAAGCAGGATCGCAGAGTTGGGAAAACGGAGGCAGCGAAAGGCTGGGACTGGGATATCAGGCGAGAGCGACGCGGCCAGTGCGAACTTCGCTACTGGAAACTTCTGGGCTGAAAATGGTCCTCGTTCTCCAACAGGCCCAGCCAAGAGAATTAGCGAGTTCACCCCGCTGGGCGGGAATGCAGCTCCGCTGAAGGTCGCTCTGCGTTTACGCCCCTCGCACTTCCCTGAGACGTTCGAGACGGCTTAACCGTTTATATCCTGCGAAGAGCAGCGTGGCTGCCAGCTCGCTCCCCATCTAGCTGCCTGCCACTTCCTGGTCTGCTACTTCTGTTCCGTTCTTTTAATTTATGACAATCCCACTTGTTTAAGGCTTCAGACTTAGACCCTGTTCGCAAATCCTGTAGGGGATCACAGACGACTTTGTGACCTCCTGGAACATTAAAGAACGAGAGCAGCTCTTTACTCCCTGCTCCCCTCAGAGCCCTGATCTGGGATCAGTGCTCACACACTAGGCTAGTGGATGCAGAACTGCTGGACTGTGAATGACTGGCTCTTTACGGCCATATTCGGCTTCACGCGTTTGTCTTATACTAGGAAGGACACTGTCGCTTCCTGACTGCCAGCCTCCTCCTCTTCCTCACTGGAAGCGTTGTCGATTCTGTAAGTCAGAAGTAATACAGGATAACAGAAATAACAGTCTCTCATTGCACAGGAAAAACATTGCAGTCAAATGACTGACAAAGCTTCCTCATCACCCCTCCATCTCTGCTTGCAATGCACACGGCCATCTGCTTAAAGTTACTGCCTGTCAGACGTGCTGCTTAAATAGCAGCCTTAAAAAAATTACAACAGATATGACATGATTTATTGGGAAAGACAATGGTCTGTTTAAGATATAGAGCTCTCAAATATGTCTTCTCCTCTGATTTCACTCCTGAAGGATGATCCTCTTTCTTTGATCGATTCCAGCCCCCCTCCCCCTTCCCCCGGCCAATCTCCCAGGGTCTGGAAGGTTTTAAGCCTGACCGCGGCCCATGCGTGGTTTAAGTATGAAAAAAATACACATAATCGCTTCCCAGTTTGAAATAAAATGCCGAGGCTTCAGCTTGCATTGACAACCTGAGTTATTAAGCAACGACGACAAAAAAAAACCTGCAAATAAGTTTTTCTATGAGTTGTTAGGCATTTAGTATCTTAGCGAGCAGCATAAGGGACAGCCTAAAAAGGCATCCCACATTAATTCTCTCTGATTTATTACACACGCCAAACCCGCTTTTCTTCAAATTACACTCCTCAGTCGTAAACGCACTACATAAATTCAGCGTTCCGGCTGCGATTTGTCAAAAAAAAAATGATCCACTGGAGGGAGAGGAAAACATTACGGTTCTGTTTCGGTCAGGGAAGCACATACTCATACACACAGATCTGTACTCATATCTTTGTGGGGACCGCCCATTCATTTTTATGGGCAAAACCCTAATCCCAACAATAATATCCTTATCCTCTACCCAGCTTTAACCTTAACCATAAGTGACTAAACAAAATGTAAGATTTTTGGCATTTTTAGTCCCCACAATGTAATGTATATCTCACCCACACACACACACTCCAGGTTTGTTATCTGAGGTAGATTTCCATGGATGTTGGCCAGCAGTTAAGAAACACGGCAACGTGATTATTGGCTTGACGATCTGCCCATACTTAAAATAACGTCGACGTGGACGATGTTCTATAAGATAAGATGCATCCCAACGTAAACCGCTTTCTTATGCGCGCAAACTCTTGCATGTCACTGTGAGATGTGTACAAAATCTTTATGTGGGGGCATTAATTGACAAAATACTTGAAAATAAACACAAACCAAACACAAACAAACATCTAGACTGCATCCAAAATGTCTTCTTCCTTT
The DNA here is from genome assembly GCA_026777045.1 of Hyperopisus bebe. Taxonomy (NCBI): domain Eukaryota; kingdom Metazoa; phylum Chordata; class Actinopteri; order Osteoglossiformes; family Mormyridae; genus Hyperopisus; species Hyperopisus bebe. The sequence continues at coordinate 764,100 of JAODJW010000113.1, forward strand.
TAATACTCTCTTCTGTGGCTTGTTGATGTGTGTGTTAAAAGACAACTGCAAAGCAGAGGATGTATTTTCAGTACAATAAAAAACCGATCGTAGCCTTTCATAAGCATATTTCCCCGAAAAGGGAACGTAATTACCCCTGTCTCAGAGCCGTTGATCATCCCTCTTTGCCCAGAGCTGCTGAAAGTGGTTCGGCTTCTCCGCCGTCCAGACCCTCAAAGACTTTTTAATTTTTTTTAAAAACGCAGCTGGTCGTAGTTTCGTGTAGAAGCCTCCCAGGGTAAATCAAAAGAGGACAAAGTCTCGACTCCCGTTTTTTCGGTGGATTTGCTTCGTTAGTTTGCAATGGGTGCGTCTTTGCGTGTCTCACACATCTTGCTATATATCTCGCCATACGCCTAATAATAATAATAATAATAATAATAATGGCAAATTAGACTAAATTCCTCATAACGCGGGAGATATTACGTTAAAGATTTTACGTTCTAGGTGTTTAGAACTATAAACGAATTTATTTCATAATCGAATGTGCCTAACGAGCGTCTCCCAAACTGCACTCCATGTCCGTATAGGCTACGTGTGTTTTTGTGTGAATTATAACGCCATGAATTGGCCTTATATTATTTTCAAAATTTGACTCGTGCAATAATTATAACACATGAACGAAGAAAATGGAGTCGAGTTATGTGTATTTGTAAATATGAAAATATGTGTATTTGTACATCTTTGTTATAGCGGGAAATGTATGAAAAGCTGCAGAGGGAGTGTGTGCGTGTTTATATTTGCGTGTCAAGCAGGATCGGCTGGCCCAGTGTGCGGTTGCACTGGGAGCCCGGTTATATTGTAAATGGAGACTTATGTAGTAATTAGTATGCAGCGCTGCGTTTTATAAGGCCATTGTATCCTGCCTCAGATGTGAGCCTACGGACCTCTTCAGCTAATTTAGTCCAAAGCCTCACTCCAGGAATTTTAATTATGAGTTTAATGTGGATAAGATGAAAAAAAACTCTTACAAACTAGTTACCCCTGCAGAGTATGCAGATATATTGCTTGTTGTGGCGGAAGTGTGATATATATGTGTGTGTGTGTGTATGCGTACGTGTGTATGTGTGTGTGTGTGTGTGTAGGTGTGAAAGCGTGTGCACTTGTATGTGCAGGTGGGATGTTTTTTTTATTGTTTTTTTTTTTTTTGGGGGGGGGGTGTTCTGTGCAGTTACTGTGGCAGGATGTTTGTTTGAGCCCCAGAGTCATACCTGAGTGTGTCCAATAGGGAGGTGGCCCCTCCTGGAGGCTGCAGAACTCGCCAACATAAAAGAGGGGAAACGATCTCTATTATCCCAATTTAGGGGGGAAAAAACTCATTTGTTTGACATGCCGGCATGGTGGTGGGGGAGAGCGTGACTAAGGGTAGCCAGCATGCCCGGGGGGTCCTGATAACGCTGCTTGTGCTGCTACATACTGAGTGGGGGGGGGCTGGTATCTTGGCCAAACCCAAAGGCAGGTGGAAACCGTTAAAAAATATTTACAATGTAAATAGACTTGTTTGGGCTTTTGGTGAAGGAGCCAGTCTTTCTGTGTTTGCATGTTTGGATTGTTTAACAAAGTGACCTTATGAAGTGTTCAGTCCCCCCC
>JAODJW010000113.1:765828-782772 GCA_026777045.1 Hyperopisus bebe
CCCCCCCCCCCCCCCCAGCTCCCTGCTATCTCCCCCTTGCCCCTTCCCCAAGTCCTGTCCGCCGATCCGCTTACTTTCTGCTACGTTGGGAGCTCTGCTCCGCACATGGGCCGCATTAGCGTCAAACGGGGTGATCTGCCTCCATTTCCAAATGTATACTGCAGGAAGGCCATAAGCGAATCATTTTCCCCTCTGCGGTTTATCCCAGGTCTGGGCTAACTAGTCCAGGACGCTGGCGACAATGACCCACCATCTCCAGCAGGCGGCCTCTTGCATTCTGGCTCCGACTGGCTGCCTCTTTCCGTACGGTGCTTCCCTCAGCTGGACACGAGCCATCAGGGCCAGTCGTCTATCCTCTGCGTAGGGGATCTCTGGTTCCTCTTCTTCTCTTTCCTTCAGCTCCTAAGGGGCACTTCAGAACATCTGAGTACTGAGCATCAGTTATTCTCCACATGAAGTGAAGGTCCTTTTTGATGTCTATGGGGACGAGATCTTGCGTGAAGGTTCTCGAAGCAGCCTTGGATGCTGTATGGAGAACCTGCTCAACCCACCCACTCCAGTGTCCTACCGTGACGAGTCTTGTCGTTTCTGTGTCTGGTTCGCTGTTCCTTAAAATAGAACAAGCCCAAGTTCCCTGACTGTCGGTAAGAAACAGTTGGGAAACTGAAAATGGTGCCGGCTTGTGTTTTGGAATGGCAAGGACCCCCCAGCGCAGTGGACTGACGACCCTTGTGGACGGATGTCTCTCTCAGCCAGCTTCTCCTCTACCTTCAGCTCAAACCCACTTCCTCTGTATGGCTATCGCCTGTCTCCCGCGTCGTGGGCCGAGGGCGAACGGCGGTGCAGTTGCAAAGCCCCCTTGTTCCCCAGTGGCACCCTCTCCACCCTCTCGCACACACGCGTGCTGGGGAACATCAGCCTGCATTCACAAGGTCATTTCATACGTCTGCACGTTTAAAATAAAACCTGGTTACTGCCTAACCACACGCAGGAACTGGCAGAAACTTTAAAGCGCCACATTTTACCATCCATGTGCAGCGATTTTCTTTCCCAGGGGTCTAGGATCCCTTCCAAGCCTCTCCGTCGTGTTTTTCTCGCGTGAGTCCTGCAGCAGTGGCACCCCCTGCCTCTGGCCCCCACCAGATTCCCTTCTACCTGTCTGGGAAAAGAAAAATAGGACGACCATACCGGAGAATGTAAAACACAGTCTGGACCCTGGTAAACCCAGTCACCTTAATCATCATCAGGTGGGTCGTCGGTTCGATCCAAAGCAAAGCGGTCCGTCCATCACAGATTCGCGCCTCGTTCCGCCCCCCCACCTCCCCGGCACACGCTGACTCCATTACAATAGATTACGGTCCCTGATATGATAATTGCGGCATCACTTTTCCTCTTTTACAGTGCATTTCTCGGGAATATCTTTGACAGATGTTCCACATTGGGGGGGGAGCAGCACCCCCGACTTCCCCGTCTCCCGTTGACCTGACTGCACGCCTTGCTGGTCTGGCATGGGGCGAGAATATTTAAAATGATGGGAATAATTCCGGCCTGTAATTACTAGGCTGTTTATTTGAGGGGACGGAGTCAAAGGTAGGCATTCATGAAAGTTTTCCCCTCACTTAAAAAACCGTAATACTCCTGGACCATCTTTGGCTCCAGGACCGTGAGCCTCAGTCTCCCACTGATTCTATATGAACCGTTTTATTAACATTTTACATAAACAGTATATTATATATCACTAAGTTACAACAACACAGGCAGCAGCAGAGATCTGTGGTTTTCAAAATGAAAAATAAATTAATTTTACTGTCTTGTGGATGTATGAGGCATTGTGGTACACTAATCCTAGTGGCTTTGTTTATCTGTCTACCTGTGTGTGTGTGTGTGTGTGTGTGTGTGTGAGAGAGAGAGAGAGAGAAAGGGACAGGGCCTCTGGTCCAACCCTCATGTGGACTGAGTGCTAGTTGCAGCTGAAAGGTGTTCTAAAGCATTTAAAGCTAGATAACTACATTTTAAAGCTAGCAATGCAAGATAATTCTTGTCACCTCAGCCTGGTCACCATCTTCAGAAGTTTTTTTGGATGGTGGCCCTGTTATTTATTTCAGCTCTGCATAAGAGCTGTTTTCTGCTTCTGAGATAAACTCATCCATAGCAGCTGCCTGGAGCGACAGCGATTGAGACTAGTCTCCTGTCCTCTCTGGCCTCCCAGACTGCCCCTCCAGCACCTGATATCCAGGCCATAGATTTCGCCTCTTGAAGGTGCCACATTTTTTCAGTGCAATTAACGGGAAAGCTGTGAATGCAGCTGCGATCTCCACAAATCCACGAAGATGTCAGCGATTAAAATGCCGGAAACAGGACACACAGGAGATTACGGCAGGGTCGTTCCGGAATTCTGGCTGTATTCCCTGTGAAGCTGGGGATCTTCCGGAATATTTGCACTTTGTTGGGCCAGGGAGAGAGATGGAGAGAGTAAATGCTTCTCGTTTTCACATTGCAGAGATTCACCATCCTCGTGTCGGTAATAATCAGCTATGAGGTGTAAAATCGTGGAATGATGAGGTCAAATATGTAGAGCTTTAATATAGCTGGATGTCTGGTCCCAGGCTGGGCAGCCTTCAGATGTATCTCTACATCCTTGGCAGTCATGTGAAAACTGGTTTTTCTTGGGTCCCCATAGAGCATCAGAGAGAACAGCCGGAAGCACACGGAAGATTCCCGCGAACCCATGTGCCCAGAGGCGGATGTGAGTTCTGCTTCTGGCTTTCCTCACTGCCGGGTGTGTGGTAGTCATACAACCTGCCTTGAGGATCTGCTGGAGCTTCTAAGATTGTTGTAGGAAACGTGGACCTCTTTTCAGTCCAACTGTGTCACCTTTAGCAAGACACCATTAGCACCTTCTTCTCCAGCAGCACAAGTCATTTTCTTTTGTCTTCAGGTGAATCCGTCCGTCTGTCCGTCCATCCATTCCTTGCTCGTTCTTCTGGTAGCATTCTGAGAGTGTCCAATAAGCTAGCCAGTTAGACTCATCTTCCCACGCGTTCCTGTTCTTGGTCCCTCTGTGGTCCTGCTGCTTCCCTTCCGAGACACTGGCTGTCATCTCCATCACTTCTGCCCTCTTGTCTTCCTTTGTCTGTTTCGTATGTTCCTTCCAGCGGGGTCAATGCCGGCGGTCTTGCCTCTGGCCTTTTCCAGGTCTGCTCGACCTCCCCCCAAAAGGGCATCCCCCGCGCCTGCACTCGGACGGAGACGAGACGCCGCGACTTCCCTCCATACCTCCACTTCCGTGGGCGTCTGCTATTCGTCCAGCTGTCACCACGGCAACGGGGCTGGGTTGTTTCAGAGCTCTGAAGGTCCTGGGCAAAAATAAACAATCCCGTGGAACAGAACACTGATGGGGAAATGTGGGAGCGGGGAGACGTCTCTCCAGAGCCCTCCCATCAGTCAACGTCCACGTTGCTCACTGGCGTGAATTTAAAGCTTGTCCATATGTGACGGATGAATAGAACTGTGTTTATTCAGTTTTAACAGACATATTCTGTATGACGTGAGACGTCTGGCTCATGGCATCCCACTTCAGGCAGTGGAGGATGCTGAACGTGCATGGAGTATGGAGCGTGTTTGCCGGCACTGCGGCGCTGAGCGACGACCGGGGAATGCGTGTATGCCCCGACTGCACCATGTCCACAATGTCCCCTTTGTGGTCCTCGCTTCGCCATGGCGTCACACGCCTGCAAGCCGGATGGCAGCTCTGCCAGGAGCCATCCCGCTGGCAGTGCACCCCCCTCCCGGATCTTAGCCTCCGTGGTTTTGCCAAATTTATGCCATTCGGGATCCAGGCTTGATTAGGTCAGCTAGGGGACAGAGTCTTCTCTGTTTCCAAATACTGTCACACTGAAAGGCAGAAGAGGGTGAGGAGGACAGAGAGGTTAGCTGGCGGTAACTTGTACTGGGGAGGGGGCTTCGTGCTCAGTGCGGCTCAGCTGTGGGGGTCACCCCCGCTGGACCCACAAGGCCTCCGTTAGAACCAGGCCTGCTGCTGTACCTGTTCTCCGCTCTATCCCGTTCCTCCAAAGCAGGCCTCATTTTTCTGGCAGGGCTATTAATCTGTGTCCATAGCCTGATTTTCTCCAAGTCTAAGCTCAGCTGCATGCTCCTCCCCCATCCAGCCTGTGGTTTACATTTCCTGTCACCCAACGACACCATTCGCTCCGCAGCTCTCTTCCAGAACGTCTCCCTCCTGGTCACTTCAGATGCTGAGAAGCTCCGGCGTTCCTGGCGGTTTCCTTCTTCCACCATGATGTTTACGGCGCCTACAGTTTCCGCAAAGGCGCTGTTACCTTCCTCCGTTTGGGGAGGGTCAGGGAGAGATGAGAGGGGGTTCCTGACGACAGAGGGAGAGCAGATAGCACAAGAGACAGGAACGGCTGTTTCGGATTTAGAATAATCCAGCAACCTAGTGAAGTTATCATTCCCCGCAGCCTTCGACTCTGAGCTGAAACTAGCATGACCAATAAATCGTTGGGGCTTCGTGGCCTGCAGCAGATGAGGGGTGTTGAAATCGACAAACCGACGGTCGTCATCCTGCTATAAATCCATCCACCACGTTCTCACGTCTCATTTAAGACCAGTTACGGTGTTTATGTTGCTATCATTTTTCACCCACACTCACCAGCACCAAATTAGTAGTAATAGTAGGGACAAACTGGTCTTTTTTTACATGTTAAAGTAGGTCAAACACTTCATCCAAGCCAGACCTATTACAGTAAGGAAATTTCTTGCGCCGTGTGTTTGGAAATCATGGAAAATCACGACTTTAAGTTAACAGAACTTCTTAAATATTTCACGTGGACCATAAACATAATACATTGATTCACAAGAACTTTAAACACACCCTTGGCTTGTGTATGCTAGCTCGTGCTATAAAAATAGGTGTTGGCTGTATCAGACTGCTGCTTATTGTCGCGTCTCGTCTCCCAGTTTTACGGTCGGGCTGAAGGTTACAGATTTACTGTCTCGGCCACGGTTGTGGTGACCAGAGAACGCCCAAAGGTGAGTGCTTCAGCACTTTTAACATTAGCTGCATCGCTAACCCCCCCCACACCATGCAGGTCAGCTGCTGCAAAGCCTTCAGCACCCCCCCACCCCCCCGGCCCTTCCCACTACTTGAGGTCACATAAATAGGGGCGATAATTTGCAGCAATATAATGTAAATAATATAAATCATGTCAAAAGAGGTTTTGAAGGATGGATTTTTTACAGGACACCAGACGGGTGGTGCCGGATGGGGCTGCATCCTCCCAGGAGACCCAGCAGACTGGGAGTGGGGTATGGGGGGGGGGGTACGCCGTGACGATGTTCCCCCACATGGGGTGATGACATAAATAAAGCATATTAGCCTCGGGTCAGAGCTGGAGACTGGGAGGGGGGTGAACATTGGGATAGTGCTCCGTGGGGGGGGGGGGGTTGGGAGGGGGTGCATGAGGAATGCCAGCACAGACAGCTGCTGACTGCTTAGGGCCCTGATTTACGACCCGAGCTGCAGATTGCCGGCCAGTCTTGAGCCGTGTCCATGGGGGGGGGGGCTGCACCACGCTGGACCCATCGGCCTCATAAATCAACCCCTCTCCAGCCCCCACCCTCATGATCTCCACTCCCTGAGCTCTCCCCGCGTTCCTCCCCATAATCTGCTTTTCAGGGAGCCCCTCCCTCCCTTGCTTGGAGACCGGATCGGCGCTGAGGCCCCAGCATCCCGTCCATCACCAGCACCGAGTTCCTGAGCGTCCGCTGAACTCATCACCACAGGACTGACTTAACCCCTGTGGGGCTCCGCCGCGTCCCCATGTCACATTTGGGACTGGCAAGCAGAGATAAAGACAAAGTGAAATAAGTATTTACATAGCAGAAAATAAGTTTACGGCCTGCAGGGAGCCTTTTTCTGCCCGGCGTGGGGAATTGGCAGGCTGACTGCCGCTAGAAGCCATTTTAGGGCCCCGTAGCTGATCCCGGGCCCCTTCGGGGCCCCCTTTCCTGATGTGACAGAGTCTGCGGGGACAGGATCGTTAGCCTGGCCCGTCTGGGTCTGAGCACTGCCAGGCAAGATCCTTCACACCCCCTCCTTGGGTCGCTAACAAGTACGGCTAAACGGGTTCTGGAGCCAGGCCCGAAAGGGGTGAGGTAGCAGGGTGTAATCTTACGGGTGTCGCGCTCCCCGCATAGCAAGAACGCTTAATGAGACGCAACACCAGATGAAAAGAAACAGATGTCACTGGGGGCTGGGGGGGGGCTTGTACCTAGCCCCCCACCCCCATACCCAGCTCCCATCCCTGCTCATGTATCAGTAAGATTCTCTCTAAATGCTGATGCCAACAGGATGCCACAGGGAGGGGGGGGGTTGTTAAAAGGACAGAGTCCTGGCCAACCTGGGGATTAGGGAGAGCTTCACATGGTTTACCCAGCTGTGCGGAGAGGTGTTGGGTGCTGGGCGGGGTCAATGCCCTGAAGACACCACCCCTTCTTATTGCAGGGAGCACTGCGACCCACCTGCCAAAGCTGGCTGGCCAGTCTAGTCCTGCCGGACTCTCTCCAGGACTACGACTGACCCTAAAACTGTGGAAAGTTACAACATAAGGCACATCTTCAAATGAGCATTTAAGCACCCCAGCCCCCAAAATCATTCATAAAAAGCTATTTTCTATCCCATACCGTAAATAGCCATAAAACAGCTTCATTACATCCACCTGCGCCTCATTAGTCACTAATTATCACTAATTGAGTTATTACATGCTGGGTCTCCATTTTCCTCTCCACTAGCTAACACACTTTCCTCCTTTCATAAATCCCTACACTCCTCTAAATTTGTGATTTCTCTCTCTCTCTCTCTCCTCCTCCCCCCCCCCTCCATGGTGTCTGCGGTTATGCAGGTTTAGTGTCTCACAGTTCAGGCCATAATTAGCTACTGTCCATCTCTGTCCAATCTCTACTAATATTTGGACATGACCTGAGAGGCTCGCCGAGCTGCTGGTCACATGACGGTGGGGACGCTGGGGATGTGCAGCAGAGGGGCGGCTGATCACACTGGTGCAGGCAGATTCCTTCGCTGATCCATGATGTGGATTTTTCCTACTAGGGTCCCTGGCGTGGCTCCACGTTACGGACATTTTCCTACTTCTCTACTGGCGCACTGGTGTATCTCAAAGCTTGAGAGTTTTTTCCACGTCTGAGTTCCCTGGCAAGGCTCCGAGCTACAACAGCTCCATTCTGTGGACATTCCCCACCTTTGAACTCCCTGATGCAGCTCTAGCCTGTGGGTATTTCCCACCTCTGGGGTCCCTGCTGCAGCTCCATTCTGTGGACATTTCCCACCTTTGAGCTCCCTGGCATTGCTCCATTCTGTGGATGTTTCCCGCCTCAGATCTCCCTGGTGCAGCTCTAGCCTGTGGGTATTTCCTACTGCTGAGTTCTCTGGTGCCGCTCCATTCTGTGGACGTTTCCCATCTGTGACCTCCCTGGTGCAGCTCCATTCTGTGGACGTTTCCCATCTGTGAGCTCCCTGGTGCAGCTCCATTCTGTGGACATTTGCCACATCAGAGCTCCCTGGTGCAGCTCTACTCTGTGGGTATTTCCTACTGCTGAGCTCCCTAGTGCAGCTCCTTTCTGTGGACATTTCCTACCTGCGAGCTCCCTGGTGCAGCTCCTTTCTGTGGACATTTCCTACCTGCGAGCTCCCTAGTGCAGCTCCTTTCTGTGGACATTTCCTACCTGCGAGCTCCCTGGTGCAGCTCCTTTCTGTGGACATTTCCTACCTGTGAGCTCCCTAGTGCAGCTCCATTCTGTGGACATTTTTCAATGACTCTTGCTGCCTCAGGGTGAAAACTATCATATGGAAAATCCTTCAGCCTGCAGCCATGCTTTGAAGAGCCTCCCAGCAGAGATCTGCAAAAACTGACTGGAACCCGGACATTGACAAGGCCTCCCTGCTCGCTGAGGGTGGGAGATATCATGCTGAGTGGAAGAAGAGGCACATGACTAAATGGAATGTACCACTCCAGGGGAAGCATCAGCCAATCATCCCCTCAATAATTTGTTTATTTTCATTTACGTCTGCTGGTGCCTTCTGGTCTTTACCCTGGAAGACCTCTACAAACACATATGTATTCATTCATATCGATCCTCATTAATACACACTCCCTCATTTATTTACAATACACACATGTAATGGTATAATTTTACATATTAATAATTTTACATATTAACATGTTATTCCATGAAAAACATGCAATCGTATATGTATAAATTTGTATACATACAGGACATAACGGTCAGTGGGCTCTCTTCAAACACTCAGCTAACAGGGACTCACATAGGAGCTTTTTTACCACACAGTGCCTCGCTTCAGCAGGGAGTTGAAGCAAACCTCTGGACCTGTGAGCTGGGCGGCTCTGGGAAGCATCATGCCTTGGGGCAGATGGGCTTGGTGGTACCATGGTCCGCTCTGGAGTTCTGCTGTGGCCAGTATCAGGCTCTGTTTTGGGCCATACGCAAAATGGCACAAGATATCTGTTGCCGAACCTGAGCCCTGGGCTCTATTCCACAGAGTGGCTCCAGTGGCGAGCTCACCACGTCTGTGTGTGTGTGTGTGTGTGTGTGTGTGTGTGTGTGTGTGTGTGAACATAGGGGACTATGTGTGTCCTGGTTTGAGCAGGAACATAGGTGAGTGTCTGTGCATAGGAAAGAGGGCTTCATGCGGAGAGGACAAAACCGGATTATGAGGAGTCCGTTGGCTGAGAATGTCGTTGTTTCATGCCTTTGGCAGAGCTCTTCAGTGTGGAGGGGGCCACCTCAGGGGAGGGACAAGGCGGGCAAATGAAAGGCCGCGGTAATGGGGGAATTTCACGCCTGCTGTTTGGGAGCTGAGCTCAGGACCTCTCTGTGAAAGGGCCCGTCTGTGTGAACAGCATGTCCCGTCCCGGGGGGTCATTCCACAGGGTCACGCGGATGGGGGGGGGGGGCTAAGTAACATCATTACTGCCTGCACAGTGACAGTGGCTCCAGTGTGGCATTCTTCACATCACAATTTTCCCCAATATTTAAGGCTTTGTGTGTACTCCCTCCCTCCCCCTTGCCATTGTATGCATGCGACCAGCAGTACTTTCTCTAGACTGTAGGGGGCAGTGTTTATCATCTAGCCCTTATGTTTAACGATACTATGGCACATGAAGTCTCGTTTGCGTAACGGCTAAAAAGCCTGTACATGTACGTTAGTCATCGTTCGTCCTGTTTTCAGAGCGAGATCAGGAAGTGTTTGTTTTTATGGTCTTGTTTTGATATAAAAGATTGACCTCCAATGGAGTCCTAATGATTCGTGGCGTATTTGTTTTGACTGCGAGGAATGCACTCGTCTTTATTTTCCGTGGAGCTCAAAGGGATCCAGCTGTCTTTTGGAGATCAGGGAGCGAGGAGTTATTCCTGTGCACCTGGCAGTTAACTCCACCCCGGCCTCCGTTTCCCACCAATGCGACATGCCAATTGTCATATAACCAGAGGGATTCAATGTAATTTTGAGGAACTTTCTAGCTCTGACAGTCTACTGTAGTTAGAAGGATCAGCTTCCTGCAGCATGATGACATAAATGCCATATCCCAGCATAACTTCCCATGATGCCACAAATGCCATATTCCAGCATAACTTCCCATGATGCCACAAATGCCACATCCCAGCATAACTTCCCATGATGCAACAATGCCACATCCCAGCATAACTCCCCATGATACCACACTCACTCTGCACCTGATGCAGTTTTAACAGTCATCAAATCTCTGGCCTGAGACATTTTCTCACAGAAACACCAGTGCCTGCTGTTCTTTTAATGAAGGCACAGTCTTACATCAAAGAAAATCCTCTCCAGATTAAACTCCGCGAATGCTAAATTATGAAAATCCAAATGAACAACATGGCAACCAGGGAGTGTGCCCCGGGACAGTTCGAGTCTCAGCGTGCCGTGTAGGTGACAGAAAAACCCTGGCCAGCTACCAGCTGGGGGAAACAACTTCGGAAAAAGTATTAAAAAGTTGTAAAGGAAGGCAGGGACTGCCAGCAATAAGCCACATAGACAGAACTACAACAATATGCAAAATACTATCCAAAAAAATATCTACAAGTTGCCTTTCTTTGTTAAGACTCTGTCCCTTTACTTGTGCTGCTCTGTTGTTACATGAAACAAGGTGTGTGGGTGGTGGGGTGGTAGGTGGCACAATGTGGCTTAGTTTGAACCCCGAACTAAGCCCAAGGGAAAAGATTGAAACTGACTCAGGAGCTGAGCAATGTGAAGTAAGATACAAGCAGCAGATAAACAGAAGGATGAGGGAGTTAATTAAGGCTTAGGTCAGCCCCCCCCATCTCCAACCTGATCTCTGTCTGGCCTTCGGAGCCCACTGCATAGATGTCCACATTCCCGTGATAAGGGTAAGCAGATAACAAGGACTGAGGGGGGAGTTGTGGTATCCTGGGCGATGGCGTGAATGGTAAGCAGTGTCTCTGTGGTTAATAGGGAGGGGGGCAGGGTCACCGTCCCCAACCCTTTGTTGTTCTCCCCTTTGCCTGGGGCCGGCGTTATCATTCCCGTCACTCCTGATTGATGGCGTTCCATGTTCGGCCGGCTTGTAGCACTAACGGAACATGTCGGATTAGATGTTTGTCCCAAGCATTAACAAAGCAGACACTCAAGATAAGTGGGTCTGAAAGCCGATCCTCGCTGCAGGTGAGGTTGCCTAGAGCCCCCCCCCCCCAACCCCACCCCCAACATTACGCAACGCAGCTACATGCAGATGATACCGTAATTAAGACGAAGAGCATGCTGTCACAACTTCCTCTGACTACTCATGATTCTGGCCTCTAATGTAGCCTAATCATCTTGAACGGATTGTATTACAGCCTACGAAATTTTCCCGTTTATGATCTCTTAAGCAAATCGAAATATTTCAGGGCATGGCAAGAGCTGAAATAGCCTGAGGGGAGTATAGTGATCACCTTGAAGGAGTCGTCGCAAGGAGGAGCCTGCTTGACCTCCCAGATTAATCACAGCCGTCACTCCTACCAGAGGTCAGAAGCAGGGCTGCACCCCCCCCCCCCCACACCAGTGGCAAAGGAAGTTAACTCTTCTAGTGGTCTCCTCCAAACTCCGTGGGCCGATTTTCACAGTGTTCTAACATGGAGGGAATTTCTCGCTGTTGTGTTAGAATAAAGTTTCTATATAATACATTTCTTCATCCACTAGTAGTTCGCTGAAGTGGAAGAGGCGTCCACCAACGAGCTGTCCATCAAGAAGGCACCCGGATCACGCTTTCTTCAGAGAGTCCTGGGAGATTTGGCTGTCCACCCAACAGAAGATACAGGATCAAGTCACCCACTGCAGTGCGCAGAGCTGTCGGACCTTACTGCTCCATGACCACAAGCCCCTGCTGACAAGGAGATGGCCAGGATGGAGTCCTGCTTGCGGTGTTCCCCTCTCTCTGGGCTCTAGTGTCTCTCAGCCCAAACCTCACTGAACTCAGGTGCCACAAGGGGTCAAATCCAGCACAACCCAAACATCTACAGGCCATAAAACAAATCGTTATTATATAGGATAATTATCAAATTACCCTGACCTCCATCGCAGGCCGGTTTAAAATTTCACCCAATCATGGATTGTATATACCACATTCTGGAAGACACACCAAACCAAGTAAGGCTTTGTAGCTTTTTCCCATCCACCTGGTCCCTCAGCCCAGCATTTTCCTGGCTGATTTTGTTTTCACAGTCTGATTGCTTGCTTAGGACACTCACACAAAGCCTTCTGGAGGCTTCTTCTAAAGCAATGTTTCTCAATCTGGTCCTTGGGGACCCCCAGACGGTTCATGTTTTTGTGGGTCTGGCAGTGAGGTAGGAGGGAGCAAAAACACGGACTGTCTGAACAGCCAAAGACTCTTTTAACTCTGATTTAACAGATGACTGGATGAATCAGTAATCTGTAATAAAATCCCCAAAAACTAGCTCTTTGCTCTACTATAAAGCTATCTTACAAAGTGCCAATCATAACAATTTTAAAATAGTCAAAAAAGAACACATAAATGCAATTTGACATATTTCTTACTTAAGGCTCAGTAATGCAGTGCTTCACACCTGAGTTTGTCCTGGTCAGGTATAAAGTGATCCAACGAGCTCCCCAGGGACACAGCAGATGACATTAACGCCCAAATCCGCAGTTCAAATGGAGCCTGCTCCCTTAAAGCGCTCGTTAATTAGCAAAATGGTTTCACGAAGGTCCTACTGAAAAAGCAAACTCTTGGTCACTTCCTGATCGCTCGGAAAGCTCTCTTTGCATTTCATATAACAAAAAATTTACCCAAAGCAATTTGGAATTTGTTTAAATAAAAGCCCTCCCTGCTCCACCCCCCCGACACACACGTAAGCAGCCCCCGACGTTTCCCAGCCACTCTCCGTCCATTACGTGCGGGCATTTGGCTTTGGCATAATAAACATGGTGGCAGTACACTGCACAGGCACATTGCCAGCTATGCCCCCCCACCCCCTTTCCTGCCCTTTTCCCGGCTGGCATGCCAGGCTGATCGGAAAGCCGATAGCCGCGTCTTGGGTGGCACAGCTGGACTCGGGTTGGGGTGAGGAGGGGCGTGGCTGCCCTCCGTGCACGCGTTCCCTCTTAGCTGCTTCCGTCCTCGCTGGGGAGCTGTTTCCCAGAGCGAAATCAGGCCTCCCAGATAAGATAAGCATTCCTCACCGTCTCCTCGGTTGACTCTGACTTGTTCATTACACATCAACCCCCCCCATACAACATCTCCTTTGTTAGCTGCAAAAGTCTTCTGCCCTATATAACAGTCCAGCGACCTTCAATAGATCATTTATCTATTATACATCTACCTCTCTGTGTCTTTGTCTTTCTCTCATCCATGTCTTTGTGTTTCTGGGAACTTCTCTGTTGATTCCTGTGTCTTTTTCTCTCTCTCCTTCTGCCTGTTAGTCTCCCTTCACAACTCTGCATTCCTGAAACCTGCTGAATACCAGTGAGTCACAGCAGAACCAGAGAACCAGCAGAAAAAGATGATTTAAATCTGATTAAAATTGATCTTAATCAGGGTTTGTTATTTTCTGAGAATATCTTACAGCGTGGTTTTGAATTTGTGAAACGTCTGGTGAGGTACGTTCTGCCACCTGTGCGTACATCTGCAGGATGGTTAAGAGGGCATCGCTGTCTTCTAATCTATACATCAGGTCTTGCTCTTGAGTCCTGACCTGTCTGAGTCTCATTCTCCTGATGTGCTGTGTAAGCACTCTGATCTGTGTTGCAGGACAGCCAAAGAGTGGTGGGCCGGGTGGGGGGGGGTGTTGGTTTGGGGACTCAGAATTTGGGTGCCTGCCAACTGACCTCGAGAACCCCCCCCCGCTGACTTTGCCAGACGGGGAGATGGAACGGGGGATGGACCTGAGCCACCATTCATCTCTGCGCACCCCCTCACCCCCTACCAGCTCAAATCATGGTTGGCGACAGCACATTCAGACCGGCGCCTCCCGGGCATGGACATTAGGGATGAAAGGGAGCGGGCAGTGTACCCCCGCCCCCCACTGACCCACTGTTCCCAGCGAAGTCAGGGAGCCGCGTGCTGTGAGATGTCCTCGCTTCTCTATTTCCTGTCACCTTCTTCATCACATAAGGCCTGTCGGTCGAACATTTAGATTTTTCAGAATTTGATTCATCCAGTTTAATACTTTCCTTCACAGCCAGCAACCTGT
The DNA here is from genome assembly GCA_026777045.1 of Hyperopisus bebe. Lineage (NCBI taxonomy): Eukaryota > Metazoa > Chordata > Actinopteri > Osteoglossiformes > Mormyridae > Hyperopisus > Hyperopisus bebe. Next base: position 779,614 of record JAODJW010000113.1, read on the forward strand.
TGGTGAAGCATGGTTGTTCATTGGCTTCATGTTGGTTGAGTCAATAAGTTGGATCCACTCAGGGTGAAACTGAGACGGGACCAAGCAGGGTCCCCTGGGGATAAATATGAGACAGGACTGAGTAGGGTCCTCTTGAGTAAGTTCAACAGATTGAAGGTGAAATTCTTAAATATAGATGAAAAAGACCTACCAAAAAAAAAAAGAAGTTATGTGCTGAGAGAGTGTTGGGGCATCATCACACTGAAAACCTGAGGACCGAAAATCACAGTCTGTATATGAACCCATGTGATTAGGTGGGAGCCATCTGTGAAGAAGGGGACCTGAACACACCATGACAGCCCAGGCCCGGCAAACACTGACCAAAGAAACGCGCTAACTAACATCACACAAGTCTTTACTCTAATTTTTATTTGGTAACGCATTGCATAAATTACACTGTCATACTGCATTCATTAAGGAATCCAAGTCTGTTGTTGCCACCAAACTTGTCACTCTGCAGGAGGTGACCAAGGACAGAATACTGGCGAAACTGCTGGCAATTATGGACAATGCCTCTCACCCCCTCCATTAAACACTAGACAAGCTCAAGAGTAGATTTCAATCCTGCTGCATTAAGGAATAATACAGGAAATCATTCTTACTAATGTTATTAGTCTCCATAACTCAGCTGCCCATGTCAGACATGTGGTGACTAAGCTGGACAAGTTACATCTATTGGCATTAACCTTGAAACTCAGATTCCTTTCATACCCTAATTGTATTTTTGCACCTTTTCCATTGCAGTATCCTATTTAGTATTTCATCATTTTATTATATTTTATGTTGGTTCACCTGATTTTATTTTATGCTGTTATCGTATTGTATTGTTTCGTAATTTCATTGTTTAATTTAAATGTATGTGGCTGTCATGACAACTTAATTTCCCTCTGGGGATTAATAAAGTTATCTATCTATCTATCTATCTATCTATCTATCTATCTATCTATCTGTATGTCTGTCTGTCTGCCTGTCTGTCTGTCTGTCTGTATGTCTGTCTGTCTGCCTGTCTGTCTGTCTAAGTATACCTCAGCACCTTAACAGCTTTAATATACATTAATAACATTATATGGTAATATTTGTTACTATCATTTGATGTTTGTTATTAATGTATATTAAAACTGTTAAGATATATTAGGATGTGAAGGTATTCTTATATGCTGCTTATGAATGTTCTTTGGGTGAATTATGAAGGTGCATTGAATGTTCGACACATATATTATAAAAGCATCACGAAGGTGCACTAAGCATAAAGCATTACCTGTTTTTTAAGCCTGCAGAAGCATCAAAACATAACAGTGTCCATAGAAACCTTCACTTTCAGTCTTCAGCTCTTGCGCAAAAGGGGCGTGCACCTTCCCGCGATTCTCCAGAAGCAGGACCACCCTCAGCCGGCACCAGTTCTTCCGCGAGGTCCTGTGTGCAACATTAAGTCCAACACTCCCATTCAATTTATGCAAATTTGTATGTTAAATGTTTATGTAACATTCATTACAAGACCAGCTGTAGACAGAAGTGTGAAGTCAAATGTTTGTGCGGTTATGGGTTGTGTTTTTTTTTTCATTTTCCCAGGTTGTCTTGCCATCTCTTCTCCATCAGTGTTTGCCCATTATTGGCCGGCGCTGACTTTCACACCTCCCGATTGGCTTATGTGTACACTCTGCTTTAAGTGTCTGTCTTGGGCGTCGTCACGGAGCAGACAGGGGCTGTCACCGGTTAACCCCTCACTGTTTGCCCTCAAAACACTGCGGTGACATTTTCCCAGTGACGTAGCATTTCCCGGCCATTTGGGCCCGATGGGGTGGGGCTCCCAACGTCTGTCAATTTACAGGCCGTCTGTAAATAAAGGCAGAATTCTCCGAAGTCCCCAATAACTTGTTGGCATTGGTGCAGTACTCATAACACTTAGAGACCAGCAGCTTGTTTTTATTGAGGGCAGGTATAAGACAACAAACCCCACAGAGGAAACTCGAGAGCAGGATCTCTGACATCTTGTAGAGCTGGGGAAAAGCCAGGATTGGTCAGTGGGTGTCATCTATTGCTTTCCTGGCTTGTGCTGATTGGTGGAGACTTGGAGCCATCCAAATCAACAGGTCAGGCTGATTCGTGTGAATTATTCCCTTTAAATCCAGGCGACCAGTCACAGAAAGGATCTTCTCATCAGGCTCCCTCTCCACTGCCCCCCCCCCCACCCCCTGTTACCTAATGCTTCTAGAAGCATTATGCAAAGACGTAATCCAGTAAACGCCATTGTCCTGAGTGCAAGGAGGCAGCCATTTCACCTGAAGTAGTTTGACCCAGCGGTCAATGGGGTTTTTTTTGTGGGGTGGGCAGGGAAGCCAGAGCTTTGTCCCAGGAACTGCCTCCTTAGCCGCCCCCACGCAGACACATACACACACACACACACACACACACACACATGCACCACTGGCTCTGATACACAGATTAAATGACAAGTCCAGACGTTTACATATAGCCGGTGCCAACAATCAGCATCATTGTGCTCCTTTCCTTGGGGGGGTTGGGTGTGGGGGTTTGGGTGTGTAATAAAGTGCATCTGTGTGTGCTCATGAAATGACAGACAATGATGGCAGTGTGATCCACTGTCTCTGGGTAAGTGCCACAGGCTAGCTGGAGTAATCTCCCTACGCCCCCAGCACACTTTAGGGTACCGTGGGGCATGGCAACTCTCGCTGTGTCACCCCTTCGCATTGGTCACCTTACACACCCATGGCCAATAGGGCGTCCCCAAAAGCACAGTGATCCATTCTTTCTGTGTTCGCATGTTAGTGTCCTGTGGGGGTTCTCAGAACAGTGTCAGGCTGGGGGAAGCCCAGGAAGAGGCTTCATGCGCAGAGCAGAAACGGGATTTGTTCCCTGGCGCAGAAGCAGGGGCATATTCTGGGCCCCGTGACAAAATGTTACCTTGTGTCCAATATAGTTCATAATTTTACAAATTCAAGAGCCCTTGTAAAGTGCTGGGCCCCCTGAATCTGCCAGGGTATCCATGCCCCTGCTGTGTCCCTGGCACTGGAAGTGTGGGACACCAGTGCTACCCACCGAGCTGCCCAATTTGGCTCTTAGTTGGCTGGCTGAGTTCCTCTTCAGGGAGCTGAAATATAT
>JAODJW010000113.1:801629-811756 GCA_026777045.1 Hyperopisus bebe
AACTTCAAATATATATATATATATATATATATATATATATATATATATATAATTTGTACATTTTCTAATTGTCTATTGATCAACAATAATGCTTGTAGAGGATGATCTTCAATTGACTGCATTGTTAAATACAGCTTTATATCATCTTTTCAACCTTTGAAAATATTTTCGGTAATGGAATGCATTGCATTTAATTGGCTTCTTATCGTTTCCTAATAAAAAAATGTTTAAATAAGGGCAGAAGTTGCATATTTCTCGAAAAACTGGTGATTTAGGCTATTACTACTCATTTTGGTAATATGATATTTCTTTACTATAACTTTACACTTGTGACATTAATTAAACAATAATTCACTTAAAACGTGGTCTGCTAGATGATCGTTATATAAACACTTAAGTTTTCATTTCACGCATCTGTATTTATAAAGCTTAACGTTTACTTTGAACAATTAATTTGCGTTACTGAAGCGAGTGTTTTTTGTCTCCCTGACCAATGTTCCAATTCGATTCGACCTTCATTTTCTAAAATTGGAATTTTTGTTTTGTGGCCGCTGCTTAAAAATCATAGCTAACAAAAATCAAACAAACATTTGTTTGGAAATAATTCAGCCTGTTCGTGCGATTATTTAATTATATTTTTCTATTTAAAAGTTTATTTTTTGACAGTTTCAATATTGTCAATTAATTTCGGTCATAAAATTAAACACTTTTAAATAATTAACTACGTTTTACATATTTCCTCGTCTTTTATATATCGACACAATACTGAATATTTCCGCCAAACAAGAAGCCTGTGTCCGATCGTTGTATGGACACGCTGTTTTATAACAGAACCACCAGAAAACAGTTTATATAACGCTTTCACGCTGTTCAGAGGAGTTGATTATGAGTTCCCCGAGGTCCGGACCACTGCAGAACTTCCCCAAAGCAAATAAACACGGTGCAGAGCAGAACCGTGTTCGACTCTGCTCGGTGGCCCGGCTTGCTATTTATAAAGCCGCAACGTCCAGCCTGAACCAGAGCCGACAACTCTTATTAAATAATTCTTAAAATTTCACTGACATCAAAGACTTTTCTGTCTGCATAAAAAATTCAGTTCACTCTTACAATTCAAGATGAAAACAACAATTATCAGGTCTTTGTGTTTTTTTTTTTCACGCACCTTGGAATACACAGTCAAGTGTTAGAGAAAGGTGTTAATTTCGACACGGACTAAGTATATCTTCACGCAGTAAAAGTCAATTTAGTAATTACACAGAATGTGATTTATGGTGTACAAATTTACCCCACTCATTCAGTAGAGTAAATGACCTCAAGTACTTTAGGCTATACGCGAATTGGATTCTTACCAGTTAAAAACATTCAGTCGCACATTATGGTGTTTTAAAATTACATATGCTTCGTCCATCTACAGTAGGATACAATGTTGCAGGCGTGCAGTATTGCTTTAGCCTAATACTTTAAGAAAAATCTCGCGCATGTTTCGAGCGTGCATTGCAACATTTACCTTCAAAATGTTGGGGTGCTGCAGTCGCTCCATCAGCGTCATTTCTTTAACAATTTTGAACGACGCGAGTCTATAACAATCTTCCGTCGAGCCATATTTCTTCACGCAATTTTCCATATCGTGTCCCCCAAAATCTACAGATTTCAGAGCCACCGACAAAGTGTCGTTCAGAGCCGCCTTGTATACAGCCTTGGTGTAGCCGGAGCCGAGATACTGCACGTTGGTCACATTGTCTATGCTATTGCAGCCAAGGAACTGCGTACCGTTACGGGTCCCGGGAATCACGTCAAATTCCCTTTGTGACCTGAGGTACAGAGATGCTAAAGGAGAAAGGTGCTGAGAATACGCATATCGACTGCTGGATTTCTCTGTTCCTTTATGGGATTCATAGCTGTTGCGCTGAGCGAGGTCCATGAGCCTCCGCCTCTCTAGGGGCCGAACTGGGTTGCCAGTCCCCGACCAAGACGCCTGGCGCTCTCGGTACCTTAGCACCTCTTCGTATCTCTCTCGGATCTGCTGCTGGAGATCATTCTGCTGTAGGCTGCTGCTTGTGGGCTCCGTGTACCCCTCGACAGCCTCTGCGGCGACGGGATCGCTGATTTGAAGCTGCCTACTGTCTGCAAGGAGCTGCTGCTCCTGGTAGAATCTGTGCACCCGTCCGCGATGACTCTGGTGGTGGTCGAAGCCGGGAATAAACAACAAATTCATCAGAGTACCCAGAAAGAAAGACAGGCAAAATCCACCAGCTACGACGATCTTTCTTCGCTTCATTGTCATCTGTTTCACTCTTGCCAGTGAAATCTTTGTCTTCTTTCAGCCTCCGCCTACCACCTCTGCAGATGTATACGAACCCAACAGCCGCAAGGAGCTTTTCACCGTCTCCCCAAAACGATTCTTGGAGTGATGAAGTATTCCGATGTTGTAACTGACGCGGTATGAGGAACGTTCACGTTTTCATTTGCAGATATGGATGAAGCTACAGTACAAGCTATGGATCCACCCCATATACGGCTGAACATGGTTACACTTGCCTCTGTTAAATGCAAACCCCAGCCACTACTTCGGACCAGGCAGATCGAGCTGGGATCCACTCCCGTGCAGAAAGTCCTTGGGTGACTAAACAAGAGTGACGTTCGTTGACTGACAGCTTAAGTTGTCATCGAAGCGCACGGTAGAGTGTAGTTCTATTAATACAGTTTCCCAACCAGGAGTGAGCCAAGACAACAGTATTAAGACTATATTTCCCATAGAGCACAGAGAAAAAGTCGAACCAATAGGACTGCAGCTGAATGATACAGCGACGGTGGGCGGTCCTACGGCTCGCGTTCTACTTGCGTCTGTAGTAACTCCACGCGTTGGCCGTTCGTCAAATTTGGAGTAATGGCTAAAATATTTATTTCCCTCATGTAAATTATATTTACTTATTTGTTTGTTTGTTCGTTTATTTTGTGTAAAACGTTGATAAAGACAATATTGTGGACCTGGTGACGTTTAGTTGCTGCAGGTAAATGTATAAATCAGCGTCATTTCCATAATATTAGGCTGTAAAAGTTACATGATACAAACTACGAGTTGTGTTTATTTCAGTTTATATCCGTCGTTTTATTATAGGTAAAATAATCCCATATATTTTTAATGTACGACATTTAAATTCAGGCGAGAAACAAAAGTTAATATTTAGCTACTGTTTCTTTTTAAGATAACTTTAAAAATCTGAAACGCTCAACTACCCTGGTCTAAGACGTAGGCTGCCTGATTTATCCCTATTTATCCCTATTCACTACACTTGAAAAGAAAATTGAATTAAGTACAGTTCAAAAAATTAAACGAAGGGACACATTGCAAAAGTAATTAAATAATAGCTCTGATATATATGCTGAGGCGAGATAAAGAATTCTTCGACTGAAATCTCACTTTAACGTCAGCAACAAAATGAAACCCACTTTGTCTACTGGAAATAGCCTACGGTGCACAAGCGCCAGCAAAGGTGTCAGTAGACCAGCGACTATTCGTACCGTTAATGGAGGTAACGACGTCAGGTTCCGAATGACTGACACAAACCATATTTTGAAGGCTATTGTGGTATTTACTATTGTAACCTAAGATATTTTCCGTTTTTATAAATTGGGTTTAAATTAGAGAAAACAGGGGGCCCTGAATTCATCGACCAACCAATCACTGGCCTGACGCAGGGAGCCCCGAACCCCGCTGGAGCTGTGAATTGCAAGGCTAAATGCCAATGACATGGCTATCCATCAAGTCCGTATTACCATGCTGTTAGCAACTAATTAACAAATACAATCAACCTGGAAACTGGACAAACAAAGCCAAGACAGCGGGACGCAGTCACAAGGCGGCCGGGGGCGGGAGGTACAGCCCCTTTAAGGATTTATACAAGGGTGCAGAAACTCACACTTGCTTAACTGCGATAATTAACGTGGAGAATAATGATGAAATAAACACAGCAGTGTCGAAATTGAAGCGAAGGACTATTATAATCTGATTAAATAAACGTTTAAAGCTACTCGAATATGAAAATGTCATTTTTCACTAGTCTGCCCTCGTTCTTTATTGATAATGCCACGCAGCATGTTAAAGCAAGCGTTTCCTCGGTGACCATTTTCTTCTACTCATCTTCAGTCTTATGTAACAGAGTAGGAAATAATCTTTTGGCCTCTCCGTTTTCTTGTTTTTTAAATGCAGGATCTGCGTAATTTTGGATGTTGTTTAGTTTGTATTCTAGCTATATAAAGAACGCGGAAAATAAATCCGTCCCAACCAATAAATTCAGCAGATTAAAACTGTATGCCGAATTTCTTAAAGTCATAATTCAGGAGGAACAGAACTTGGAAACGCGAGGTGCGAGGTTGTCGTAAACGTGAGGAGTTTAAGACCTGCTTTATAGGCTACCATCTCAAGACAGTTATGCCTCGATAACATGCAGCTCCATCTTCTGGACGCCAGTTTCAGAAAATAAATATTTTTAGACCTGTTTAATTTTGTAAATTACTTACGCGTGTTTTTGCGGATGATTTTACAACTCGTAGCCTATGTTAGAATTGCCTTTATTTTTTAGGTCGGACGGTTTGCATAAATGACTGTTTACGTTTTTTGTCTTATAATTTACATAATACTAAGACTCAGAATCCCCTAAGGTAATACAATGTTAATTATTTTTTACATTACAATGGGAAATGAGGCGGTGCGCGAGTATTATTTATTCTGCATGCATAAAGTCATTTTCCAAGTTGCCTAATCAACAAAGACTTTCTGCTTCCACTGAGCCTTTCTTTTTGTTTATTCAACAGGAGGCCATTAAACTATGGCAGATGCGCGTCAGATTTAACTAAAATATCTGTGAAATCCACATCCGTTTATACCAGCTCAGAAAGGGACATAGCTAAGGCAGCGCATTTGTGCAACCGCGACACAACAGCGTGCGCCCGTGGTTCTTTACCGTATTAACTAAACAAATGCAAACTAAAAGATTGCTTTGCTACCATAAAACTGTCCACTTCTTGTCAGATGCTAATTTAACGGGAGATGAGGCTTAGTCTAGCTACTCCAGTAGCCGAGATCTTTTTCTCCCGTTTAGCCCGTTTAGTGGCGATACCCCCAACGAACTCGCGCTCCTTCAACTGTGAAACGATACTGGAAATTACATTTTCCAAATGCCCTACTTAAAATGAGACAGGTGCCACGTTAATATTTCCGATTCCTTGGCCGACGAAACGTCATTTGCGCTGCCCATTGTTGGCGCTTCTAGCCTGTGGGAGGCTCAGCGCGCCTCGGGGGCGCAAACACTCGTTAATCCCCACTAAATAAGTTAGTTTCTTTCGTGGATTTCGTTTGACAAAGGGATAAACACTGTGTGCTTAAAGCCACTGTGATGGAAGTTTCCTTTTAAAGCGCGTTTTACATGTGAATCCGTGCAGTGGGAGTGGCAGGTAGACGGCCCCACCAGCAAAAGAGGGATTAACGACGTGGGCAGCGCAAAAATTATTTTTAGCTTCTAACTCTCGATTTTCAAAAGCACACTTTGTAGGCTTACAAGAATGTATAAATAATGTAATGCAGACCTGAGCAAAAATTAGATTTGTTAATTATGAGTAGATACATAACGACTGTAAGATTTATTATCTGTTATTTTGCTTCGTTTCACCTTGTACATGTTCACAGCAATATTTGATAGGCCAATTTGATGATGATCGTATTTCATGGTAGTTATAGCGTATAGCTATATTAAACTTTTATTAACTTTAGAGTTTTTTTCTCTGAAACAAATTGCATTGCTTATTTTATTACTGGAAAAATAATACAAAAAGCCAAGTTTCGACACCAGTATAACAGGAGAGGACTTTCTCCACCCACTCATTCATGGGTGTAGTAAATTATAATTGAAAATCACAGCTGAAAAACAATCGGTCTTAAAGTGTTAAAACCGTAAGCTATCGGCAGCCCCTTGCCTGGTGCGACTCATGAAGATGGACATTTTGCTTTTTTTGCGCTGATATTACATGGTATCGTACCGGGTTTCACTGGCCCCCGGTGTGAAGCAAATGTCGACAAACATCTCCCGAAACCCAAGCGTATAGCAAACCTGGATCTAGGTCTAATATATGGGCGGACCTGTAGCCTTTCCCGTCCAGTCTAATTTTATCCGATCCAAGTCCCAAAGAAAACCGAGCTCTCCCTCTCCGCCGTCCAGCGCCTGACAGCTTAATGTGCATGATCTCAGCGGACAAAATACCACCACGCGTTAACGTTTAAATAAAGTTATTCTCTGGATTTCTTCGAGTCCCTGTCTGTCTTTGAAAGAAGACAAGTTTTAATGATTGCTTGAACTGTGAAGTTAAAGGCTCAGCGCGGTGCTGCAGCGTGATAAATTGCAGCTCGAGTTGGAAGCGGTGTTTAATTGGAAGGTCACTTTGTGTACATGTAACTGTAATGTAATAAATAGTACTTGGTGAAAATTTGTTGGACTCGCAGAGGGAGAGTATGACATCTTTTTGAATCTTGCCGGAGGCAGAAAACTGCGAAGTCTGCCAACTGAATTACAGCGAACGCCCCCACCCCCGCCTTTTGTCTTGTGATTGTCCAAACAGAAAACGTTTCTGGCTGGACTTTCTCATACAGCTTCATCTTCAGATCTGTTTTCAAAAAACGGTGGTTATTTTATTCTAAAGAATGTGGGTTTGAAATTAGACTGATTAATTTTTCAAATGGACGAATAATTCTGTAATATGGTGTTTGTAATGGGCGTGTGGGGGGGGGGGTGGTTTGGGAGGCGAGCCTATGACGGTCACCATTCGGTCACCGTTCCTGAGTTTATGAGCCTCTGCCTACAGTGTAAATATGACCCTGAAATGAGCAGTTTGAGGGAGCCATTACAGTTAAGTCTGTGTCCCATGTCTGCGCAGAGGTTCTCTGTGTTTACTCACCAGTTAACCTACTGTGTTTTAAACCAGCTTAACATCGGAGGAAAGGGTTATGTTTATGTCAGCCTGTGTGAAAGCTTTAGTTTTATAAGCAACTTGCATTTGATGGCGCACTGATTCTGGGGGGAATGTGGGAGAGTAGTGTCTCGATGGGGGGGGGGGTAGTCACTTTTTATCTGCCTCTTTATCACAATCTGTGTTAAATGAATAAACCAGAACTGGTCTGTCTGCTTCCTGTCTCTTGTGGGCCATCTGTCAAAACCATGTGTGGTGCCAGCTGACAGGGCGGGTGCCCCATGCACAACATAAGCAATCGCTTGGGGCACCATTTGATTGGGGGGGGGGCATTAAAAAAGCTGTAGATAAAATCAGAAAAAACACCTCTGGTTGCATTCTCAGACATTACAGATATTTGCACTAGTTGGAATATTTTAGTGTTTTTTCTGAAACATACTCACTAGCTAGTTAGCAGCCAAATACCTGTGCTAATGAAATATAAATGTAGTAGTTGTCATTATTTTATATAAATAAATTATCAAAAATTGTTTTCTGCTGCTCCAGGGTGAACGCTCAGCAGAATCTTGCCACTGTCAGAAAAAAAGTACCAATTTTTACCTTTGAGGGTCCAATTAAGGTCATATACACCAGGACTAATCCTATGGAAACAGTCATATTCCCCTGGGAGTGATCCTATGGAAATGGTCATACACCTTAGGACTGATCCTATGGAACTGTCATATACCCCAGGACTGATCCTATGAAAACAGTCATATACCCCAGCACTGATTCTATAGAAATGGTTATATACCCCAGGACTGATCCTATGGGAACAGTCATATACCCCAGGATTGATTCTATAGAAACGGTCATATACCCCAGGACTGATTCTATAGAAATTATACCCCGGGACTGATTCTATAGAAATGGTCATATACCCCAGGACTGATTCTACAGAAACAGTCATATACCCCAGGACTGATTCTATAGAAATTATATCCCGGGACTGATTCTATAGAAACGGTCATATACCCAGAACTGATCTTATGGAAACAGAGAGGATTTAGGGAGAACATTAAGGAGAACTTCTGAAGTATAACAAAAGGAACATAATCTTTGAGCTCCCACAAAAAATAGCAATTGTATTGTTACAGTTGAAATCAAGATGATGTGTCTGAGGGCTAGGCAAAGGAAAGAATGAGACAAAGTATGACCCAATGTTGTTTCACCAAAAGTCTTGACAATGCTAAGCATGTTACAGTCTGGTGCTCAATCTCTGTTCATTACTAGCAGAATTATCTCGCACCGCTGATTCTGAACTTCTGACACCTCTGCCACGGTACCAAGCAACGGCACACAACAGCGATGACATCATATTCAGAAAATTTCCTGCACCCCAGCACCCCCCACCTCTCCGGACTTTGACTCTCTAGGAGAAGTGAGACTGGGAAGTGGTGCATTGTTTATCCTGCACAGAATGTCAAAGGTCAGCAGGGGGCATTCTGCTTGCTGGGTTTATGGGACAAGGCCTGAGATCTTTCTCCATGCCGAAGGGATATCTTCAGCAAACATTTGCACCTGACAGAAGCCTGGTTCATGCAAGGAGGTGAGGAGCCTGCCCTGGAGAAGAAAACAACATTTAATTCCAGCCGTGGAGCAGCTTGAACTTTGGAAAAACCTGGGGCTTAAGAAAAGACTTCAGCCCTGCAGATTTTCTTTAAGTATGACTACAGGGGCCTGTACGCTAACAGAGCATTAATGCTAGTCCCATTTTAATGTTATAGATGTTTGAGGACTTGGGGGGGGGGGGGTCTGACTGGCACAGATGTTTCCATTTAGGGATGTCTCATAAACACAGCCCACAGGTCAGCTCAGGTCACTGTATCTATTTGTGATATTATTCAGTATCGGCAGCCAGGCAGAAAATCAGATCGTTGCTTTTCCAGCCTATTAGCCCTCTGGCTGGTTCTTGTGGTTTGCAAACCCCCTCTAGGCTCGTCCCAGCTTACCCCACCCCACCCTCAGGGGAGGAGGGCCAGCGAGTGTTTCTGATGCTGGTGGTGATAGTGTCAGTACGCGGCAGCGCTCAGCCGACGCACTGGTGCTAATAGGGCCTGTCAGCCGCCTGTATGTGTCACCCTGGCTGCCTCCACCCATGGCTGCTTCTCCCCCTGGCTGCTTCTCCCAGCTACCTCTCCTCCCAGCTGCCTCTCTCCCTGGCTGCTTCTCCCAGCTGCCTCTTGCCCCTGGCTGCCTCTTCCCCCTGCTGACTCTCCCTTCCCCAGCTGCCTCTCTCCCCCCGGCTGCCCCTCCCCTGTCTCTCCCCCCTGGCTGCCTCTTACCCCCAGCTGCCTCATCCCCCCAGTTCCCTCTCCCCCGGCTGCCTCTCCCATCTACCTCTCCCCCCGGCTGAGTGATCGTTCCTTGTTCACTCGCTCGATTTGTTTATCACTTTTATTCGAATAACGGGGACCTCCTGTTTCACTGACTCACACCCTGTCTTCCATCTATTCTTTCATCACGTGCCCCTTTCCAGACCTTCCCATCTGTCTCTGTAAATCCTTATCTCTCTCTTCTCCCCAGGGTTCCCTTATTACCCCCCACCCCTCACCCTAGCTAAGTATGGCTAGCAGTACTGTGGTGATAGCTGATCACTCTCTGAGACCAGGATGAATATACAGGCCTTCGTTAGTGTATCTATGCATGTTTGTGTTTGCATGCATGTGACCAGCACACAGCATTATGTTTTTGAAGGATGCTCTGTCTTTATATGCTAGACATAATGACAGTGAACATAAGCGACAGGACTTTCATCAAAAACAAGAAAACGGCCCGCATGGGACATATTCAGGTTAGTTCTGCTCAATGTGCGTTTTGTTGTTGTAATCTTGTAATCTTCAATCTTCCTGTTGAGGGTATCTCAGCCTATGAAAATATCTGTCATTTAGGTCAAAAAAAGGAAAAGTCAAAAATAAACTGGGGAAGATACCGTGCGTTCCATTTGCCCTCGGAACTCAGATTCCGAGTTGGATCCCTAGTTTCGGAGCCGGAAGTGACGACATGCGCGTTCCCGTTTCTCGGAGATCCGAGAAATATCTTGGAAAACGTCCTTTATCAACAGAAGGGAAAGTTGTAGTTTTATCCTGTTTAAGCACTACTTCTCATTTGTGGCTCATTAAATCGGT
>JAODJW010000113.1:822345-835617 GCA_026777045.1 Hyperopisus bebe
ACATTAACAGTTTGCAAAACTGCACCTATACTTTTGGTGTAATGTTCTGTAGCTCTTAACACTAATATTTCCTACTTCTCTTTTTTTTACAACCAAAAAAGTGTCTGATGTCTCCTTTGTCTCTCTGCTTTGCATTTTCTGGATCCTTCCAGAGCGTGATATCAGCCGATGTGCAAGAAATGTGTGAGTCACTGTGGTCTGCTCACACGCTGCCCCTCCACCCCAACTTCCCCCATCTGAGTGGTACACAAGACTTGGGTGGAATCTGAGCCAACACAGCAGGCCCTGGTCTGGCACTGTGACCTCTGACCCACCCCCCCAAATCTCTCCTGACCCCCACATTGCTGCGCTGACCCCACCTTGGCTGCCTTAGCCACTTCCTCTCAGAGAGAAAAGAAACGTTGTCACATTAGCCAGCCTTAAATTGCGCTTCCACACAATTAAAAAGGCATATTTAATTTTAATTATAAAAGGGATTGATGTTGTCAGATGTGGCGGTAAGAAAAAATGGCACTGGGGGGCCATTCCATGACAATCTTGCTGCTTTTATGGGCCAGTCCAGTCCACTGGATCTGGCTTCAGCCCACTTTGATTATACGGCCCCATTCAGCTCCCACAATTCCCAATTAATGCTGCCCCACTGCCTCTGACAGAACCGGAGCCAGGCCCCGCCAGCGAGCCCAGGAATGGCAGGAGGGATATAGCTTCCTTCTTATAATTCTTCCAGAAGATTCTATTGCACCCAATGAGCCCGGCCTGTCTTTGAACAAAGAGAGTGATATTTGTAATGAGAGCAGCACTGCTTGAAGCCTTCTCAGCACCCCTTGCTAACACAGTTATGCACTAATGGGTCATTGCGCTAATAGGGCTACATGCTATAGGGGCTATATGCCTTCGGAGCTAGGTGAAAACAGGGCTACACACTAAAGGGGTTAGGCGCTAATGGGGCTACATGCTAACGAGGCTAGGTGCTAACAAGGCTACACACCAAGAGGGCCAGGTGCTAACGGGGCTATGCGCTAACAGGGGTACATGTGTTGCAGTGCCCAGCGAAGAGAACACATTCTGATAGGGTTACAAACTCATTACGGAGGTTAAGCAGAAAAGCAGGATGTTTTCTTGCCACCTGAGGATGGTAAATATGCCCCCTGGCCATGAGAGACTCCGGTTTGAAGGGTCAGCTGGGGCAAATGCTGAAAGCCACATAGATGCAGGAGGCCATGTTGAGGCACTCTGGGATCAATGAGCTCCTGTTCGCAGCATGTCCACAGTGGGACTGGCCCTGTACTCCCCTACTGATCCAGGGTCACCTCATCTTACAGTAGGTTCACGTGTGCTTTTGACCTCATATCTTACACCCACCCTGGGTCCGGTCAGCCAGTCAGATGCCGCCAAAGTCTCATACATCTAAACTAGCTTCTAATTATGACCACAGATCATCAATCCACCAGGAAATTCAACATTCAAACATAATAAATAAGAACATTCCAGGTCATTCAGTTCCCGCCTTCATCAGATTCGTATTACCCTTGAGTAGGCCCAAACGTCTGAGAGGCTTCAGGTCAGCATCCACCCAATTGGGTCACTCTGGGGATGTGCCCCCCCCCCCCCCCCCCATGAAGCCTACAGCCCTCCAATCCCCTCGGACAGAGCAAAGCCATCTGGGAAAGTCATAAGAGTCCCTCTGGCAGCCTTGGGCTGCTTGCCGTAGGCCTCCCTGCCAAGCTTACAAATGAGTCTCATCAGAGGTATCCAGCCGCAGTTTATGGTTTTGTTTTTTTGCATATTTTCTGCTCTGAGGACCTGATGGAAAAATGGTATGTGCCCCCATGGCCCCCCCACCGCTGCCTCCCTTGGATGAGCAGTCAGCCGTGTAACCGGGGGAACATTCTTCCCGGCGTGTCAGCATGGCCCCCACTCCTTTATTGTGGTCCGGCTCGCGGGTCGTCCAGCTCGCTCCCGTCTTCTGAGGTCCCGGTTCCTGGTCAGCGAAGCGTTCATGCATGGCTTCCTGTGCGGCAGCCTCCTTAATGGGCTGCCTGCTCCCCCGCTCCCCCTCCGTCTCCAAATCCCCATGTCACACTTCGGTCAGTAGAGCAACGGTTCCCACTGAGAAGCGACTTCCTGTCTGTATTTTGAGAGGATGGGTGAAGTCGTCCCTGAGGTAGACTCTGAGGACATTTTTCAGTCACAGAGACACTTTCAGAAATCAGCGTTCGCCACCGAAGCCTTTGTTTGGTCCTCACCTGACATGACAATCAAGGACTAAATACCCACCGTCCACACCCGAATCGGCCAATCAATACAGTGGGATGTGGTGTAGTGCGCTGCTACCAGATGTTCCCGTCTCCTACCCACGGATCAAGTCTCCTACCCACAGATCAGAACTGCACACCTAACTCTGGAGGTCCCACATGATTGGTGCATGCAGCAAACACTGAAATGGGTACTATAGCCTGTGGATGGCAATGGGGTGGGGGGAGAGAAGCATAGGGGAAGGGTCCATCGCTGAAATGTGATCTGCTCTTCAGGGAGATGGGGTGGTCCAGCCAGCCTTCTCTGCCCCCAGTGTGAGTGTCACCTTTACTGGGCTGGGTCAGTTATCCCCTGGAACTCAGCAGAGTCATCTCATCAGCTATGATGAACAGCGTCCCACTCCAACCTGTTCCTAATGATGTGCTCGTGATTCCTAACCTAGAGGGGACAATTCACCTTGAGGAACACAAATGACAGGCATTGTAGGGACATTTCATGAGAAGAAAAAGCTGGTTAGCCTTAAAATTCAGCTTAAAGTTTACATATTGTGTTAAAGTAAGTATGAGAGGTAAACAATGGCATGTGTGTGGCATGTAAACATGATCATGCATGATTTCAGCACATCCTGAGGAAGACAGCACGTCTCAGTGAGGTCTCTCAAGGTGCCACGTGCCAGACCGCTGCTCTGCGGTCGGCTCATAGACCTGCCGGGGGGTTCCAGTCTGGCTTAATTAGGCCTAATAAAGCCCAAGCATTATCAAATGCTGCAATGTTTTACAGCTTCATAAACACTTCACCGCGTGGCATCCACCTGTGACGCGGCCTGCTGGGTAGATATGCCAGTCTGTCATGCCAAAGGGCCCCAATTATCCATTCAGATGCTGTCGGCTAGCTGACATACTTGCCTATCTACAGTTTATCACCACTGATAAGGCTCATATGACAACTGACTAGCCCTGAAAGACCTCGAGACCTCAATGGACAGATTCAGCCATATCCGCTCAGACCCAGGCAAGCCTCAGGACAAAAAGGCATTTTTCCAACACTCCAGGTACCAAACTTCTGGTACTTCAAAGTCAATGGTTCTTCCTGTGGTACCAGCACAGAATGACATCATCACAATGTGACAGGGTGTTATTTACTGAATTCACTGAAACATTATTACTCTGTCATAAGAGACATAGCTTAGCAAGCTTATAGTATATGTTAAAAAAAAAATCAGTTTAAAGTTTAGCACCACTACTTCTCCATGAACTCTGCATGTGCTCTCTGCACCAGTCATAATCGTTATCATCCTTGCTGTTTAAATCAGTCATGGATGGGTTTATGTGAAATTTAACAAACTTAGTGGGAAGGAAAAAAGGAATGGATACTGGATAATGGTAAGGACACAGGCCTTGGATCACTGCTAAACACAGCAACAGAGGAGACAGAAGGGAAAGGACACTGGGCCTTGGATCACTGCTAAACATAGAAACATAGGAAACAGAGGGGAAAGGACACTGGGCCTTGGATCACTGCTAAACATAGAAACAGAGGAAACAGAGGGGAAAGGACACTGGGCCTCAGGTCCAAGATAAACCAAAATACAATAGACACAGAGAGGAAAGGAGACTGAACTTCTGCTCCACGATAAACTGAAATAGAGGAAACGAGTGCAAAAACTGGAACTAAGCTATAAACTTTGGAAAACTACAGTCTCAGAAAAATCAGTATAAGCTTCAGTGTTGTTTCTGCTGCCACTTGTCATTGATATTTCATTGCTGGCACTGCAACCCAGAGACAGCTACAAGAGCTGGATACTGTATCAAAGCAAATTAATGCTTTTCTCATTAAAGACTTGAACCAACAACTATAAGATAAGTTCACACTACCCACGATACACTACCCAGCTGGCAGTGGATGGTCGAGCTGGTGCTGATTTCCAGGAACAGCAACCTGGCTGTCATATCAGGAGGTTTTGGCAGTAGTTGGGGGTGGGGGTCCCTTTAACAAGCTTGCCAAAACAAACCAGGGCATTCCTCTTTTATCCCTCACCACTCCCCCCCCCCAGCTCTCACTTCCTGGTCCACAGATGCTTGTTATAAAGGCCTCTGTTCTGAGCTCTGCAGGGATCCAAAGGCATGTCAACGCAGAGCGAGTGAAGTGGCAGCACTTACCATGGGCAGAATGGACGGGGCGGGGGGGTGGGGTGTGCAGGTGGTGCAGGAGAGTCTTCCAGCTTCATTGATGAGGGGATACCCAGGCTCCTGGGGGGTGAAGGGGCAGATTGGTGTACCAGGTTGGGGGGCAGATGGAGAAGGGGTCGCAGAGGGGAATGGGGCCGGGCAAAGCCTGGATGGAGGATCAAGCGGAGCGGAGAACCCAGCTCTGTCAACACTACAGCACAGCTGGTCACACCGCGGCCCAGATGTAATCCTGCACGCTCTGGCAGAGCCCCACCCAGCGGGCGGCGGGGGGGGGCTGCCTCCGGAGATACTGCCACCCACTTTATGATGAGTTTAACTGAGCTGAACTTAACCTGGCGCAGCTGAAGGGTTTGAGGTCCGTTGAGGACGTGAAGGTCTGCAAGTGTGTGTACAGACTTTGTGTTGTATGTGCCAACAGTGTAATAAAATTAGAAAAAGCAAGAAAAGATTGAAATTGAGGTTGTGAGGAACTGGATGGCGGAGTGAGGTGTGACATGGAGTGAGCATGGAGAGGGAGGAAGGGGACCATGAACCCAAGGGTGGTGGTGGGGGGGGTGCCTCAATGTGGGATCGTTAAACAGCTCCCCCCTACCCAACTCCTAAATTAAAACCAAATGAAACTTTAGTTGCTCCCTATTAGATTTTATTTCAGCTCACAAACAATGAAGGGGGTCTCTTTACCCAGCACTGTGAATGCACTCTCTGGTGACCACCTCCTGCTTGGTTACGGTCCGGCTCAGTTGATGCTTCACAGTATGTTGCGCTGGAGCTGCCAGGGTCTGTGTGTTGATGACAGGGTGTCGAGAATCGGGGGCCAAGTGGCCCCCCAAGGCTGGATAATGGTGTCTATGGGGGTTAGATTTAGTGGCTCTAGGCTGGAGGTGGACAGCTGGCCCCCCCAGGACTGCCCCCTCGCCGTGATGAATCACACGTGTCCCTCTTAGAAGCAGTTGACAGCAGAGTAAGATTTAAAGGGGGGTTAAGCTATGTGGATTACTGCTGTACCCCATTACCGCTCCGCGGGTGTCTCCTCCCCTCGAACCCGCTCCTAACAAGCTTCTCCTCCATCCCTGATGGATTTCGGACTTTGCAGGGGGAGGGGGGAAAAGGAGGAGAGGAGGGCAGAGCAGGCTGCCAATCAGGATGCAGCAGCAGTTCAGTGGACATAAGGGTGTCGTCAAGGCAATGAAGAGGAGCACGTTTGATTGGACATATCTCAGAATCCAGCCTGTCACGTCTCCTCAGATGCCATCTGAGACCTGAACATCCCGACTGGCAGGTCTGCAGATTTCACTCTCATCTCTTTCCCCGGCTGGAGCTGCTCAGATGATAGCAACTTTCTCTTATGTCTCAGAAAAGAATTGCCCATCACGTCCACTCTTGTAAATGCTGAGATAGCCGGCGTGCTGAGCCCTTTACCGCTTTTATGGGTCTGTTTCTGCTGTCTCCTCTTACAGCGAAGCATCTGCATGAGTAGCAGGTCACATGGGAGACTTATCATGACCCAGCAGACCGGTCCAAGCACATGCCGCTGGATGCTGTTTGGTGTCCCTCTCAGCTCGGCGCATCGAGAACAGGAGTCTGCTAAAAATGTCACCGAGACTACAGTGGCTTAAAGAATGACACAAAGGGGGTGAAGAAAGTCAAGAATGAGCAGCCGAGGTGGTCCTGGAACAGACCCCATTCAGACGTCGAGAGGTTTAGAAAACACCTACTACTGGCTACCTCAAAAGTACATAGAAGGTCATTTCACGGGCGGGCCTGGGCGACCCACCCAATTCCACCTCCAGTCTCTCAGCTCCCAGTCGGGCTGACAGCTCCCGTCAGATGATTTATCAGCAGTAAGTTGTAAAAACAGTCTTATTAAAGAGCACAATGTTGGGTGAAGAAGACAGAGGTGAAAAAATACCAGACGAATTTATGGCCTAATTAGGTTCATGGCTATAGGCATGTTGCCAAAAAGACTCCTTCACTTCCATCTCCGCCCCCCTCCCCCCAAGACTGGCTCTCCCAATGAGCTCCTGCTGCCATCTGATATGAAGAGTAGGATGACCTACTTGGTCGCAGTTGGCATTAATGACTCACCCTTCTTCGTTCCACAATGCTTTGCAGATCCTGCTGTGCAGCACCGTGTTGCACACTCGATTTATAACTGAACCCCTGAATAGTCTCCATCCATAGTTACCTGTAACAACATGCCTCTTTATAAGTGACCCCCTTCATTGACCTAAGATGCCACCGGGGCGAGAAACTGTACCTTATATATTTCTACATTTATGTGACAGCCGCAACGTGGAATCTCACAGAGAGCTTTTAAATTGAATCATTGTCCCTGCAAAAACACCCTAAATGACATTAGCGGGGCTGTAAATCTTGTTGCCTGTTCATGGAAGCTCTGTTAATGAAATATCTCTCTGTTTCACTCTGCCGCCTCCCCTCTCGGAGCCCCGCTGTCCACAGATTTTGATTACAGGAGCCTCCTTGTGTCTCGTTCTGTACGTTTTGTCAAGCGGACCTCGGTGCTCTGCCCGTAACTCTCGTGAATTTAACGAGGGATCGACAGGCCAGGCAGAGGCTCGGAGGACAATCATAAAACTTCAAAGTCGCGGCAATAAAAACCGCCTCTAACGCTTTTAAATAGCATAAAGGAACTGAAGCAAGGACCAAATTCCACTTGAAGTTGGGTAAAAAACAATACAAGCGCAATGCTATTCTATTAATGCAATGTGCTGGAACATAATGTGCTGGAACATATCCAAAACGTTAT
Organism: Hyperopisus bebe; assembly: GCA_026777045.1. Lineage (NCBI taxonomy): Eukaryota > Metazoa > Chordata > Actinopteri > Osteoglossiformes > Mormyridae > Hyperopisus > Hyperopisus bebe. The sequence goes on from JAODJW010000113.1 coordinate 829,558, forward strand.
TCGCTACTTTGTCAGTCTGAGGCAAACGCCACACCTCAGAGGCCTGGCATTAGTACCCATTTATTCAGGCAGATACGCTTGCCGAGGAAATTCAGAAGCGGTGAGCTTAGTATGTAATAGCAATCCTCACTTTCTGATGCAGGACCTGCAAACTCCGGGTCTGGGTTGTAAAGTGTCGCCTAGCTTTGGGGTTATTAGCATGGAGTTAAAATAAACACAAACTGGCTCAAACTGGTGCTAAGGAATTGGGGGTAATCCAGGACAGTTACTGGCCAATTTTACGTGCTGCCAGCATTGGCCCAGTTTAGGTTCTCTATCCTGACTCTTTGCTCTTTTCCTTTTTTTATTTCAGTCTCCCAGTCTGGGCCACACCATCTTTTCGGTTCACTTCAGCGTACACTTCACTCAAGGTTCAGTTAGAGTCGCTCCTGCCGGGCCGACTCTGCCGACCTACGCCACCTTAGTTCCTGCAGAAGGGACCGTGAAGGTTTTTTGGCCCAACCCACAACAGAACGGCCCGTTCCTAACATCCTGACCCACCCGGGTGAGAAGGATCAAACAGTCTGGCCACAGAGACACCAGGAAGGGCCAAAGCAAACATGTTCTAACGGTGCTGATGAGGTGGGAGGGAATTCTGGGTAACAGATGAACGTTCCATGTGCAGGAAGGCCGGAGATGAAGCAGCTGCTACATGCCTCTCCTACGCGGGTTTCTGGACCAATCAATCACACCCCCCGCCCCCTGGAGTTTGTCTCCTTTCTCTCCCCCTCGCTCCCTGCCTCCTCCTTATCATCACTCGTCACACCCGACTCCTAATCTCCCCTCCAGCATGATGCAAATGCTGCTACAAACATATTCCTGGGGGGTGGGGGGGCAGCTCAGCCACATTAAAGTGGGCCACACTTTCAGCATCACTCCCAACAGACACCACGCCACATGAAAGTCTTTCTCCCCCAGGGCAACCAGGACCACAGCAAGGATTTCTGCCCTGTTTGTGTTTTTTGGGAAAGGATTAAGATTCCCGGAGAGGTGGCAGGCCATCCCACGGCCCACACATCCCTCCAGACTCCGGCTCTGTGGAAAAACGTATGTGTGGGCCAGAGGAAAGACGGCTTCTCCGTGAAGCTCCGCAGAAACAGCTCTGTCTTTCCGCTCAGGTCCGAGCGCTGCGGCCTCTCTGTTCTGCCACAGCGAGAAAGAAGCTCCTTTCACTAAGGGCGTTACTCACAAACACACTCATGTGGGAATACTCACACACTCTGAAGAGTTTCGGCAGCCAAAGTTACATTAGCGAGATGGATTTCTTTCCGCATAGATGAAGAGGTCCAGAAAAGAGAACTGGTCACTGAGACAGAGCTATGAAGCCTTTACGTGGCTCACTGTGGAGTCTGTCCCATTAAGGACCAGCACAAGCCTCAGGCGACAAGCCTGTCACCCCCCCAGCTCTGTGTTAAACTGCAGCATATGCACAAGCCCACCGCCACTATAAGCTTTCAAATGCAGGTCTCGGGAAGATACTCACCATGGCGGGGGCACCCCAGGGCCTTCACTTCCCGGCATCTGTGCCCGGGCATGCAAGACCCCCCTCTGCCCCCCCAAATTCATGACGTGGAGTTCAGAGCAGATCCACACGTGCGGCACACATGACTGTGATGTAATGCTTTCACTGAGCCTACATTTGCAGACAGCAACCAAACGATCCCATCCATCTCCCGCTGCTCTGTGATCCACTAGCACTCCTGGTTGGAGACATTTGTGCATTAGCTTGTGGCTCCACGGTGTAAATGGATTTGACATTTATAGGTGGGATCCTACGAGACTGAACCTTATTGCCTGGGGGATTCATTGGGGCGGTAAGCGCTTTGCCATATCCTTAGCCAGGCCCAAACTCATAGGGTGGTATCAGACTCTGGTTATAATTTGTGACAGCTCAGCAAAATGCATGCCCATCCACCACTTGGCTGGCATCACGGTGCTGGAGCTCCGTGGGACTGGATGACCCACTTTTATCCAAGGTTCCTGGCCATGCGCTTTTTTGGCATCACTCCTCCAACCTAGCAGTGATATTAGTTTCAGGTATCATAGTGTCTTACCTGGTCTAGGTGCACCTACTTTTAACAGTCACCCAATCAGGATGCCTACCTGTAGCCATCACCCAATCAGGATCCCTGCTTTTAACTGTCGCCCAATCAGGAAGCCCACCTTTAACTGTCACCGAATCAAGATGCAAACTTTTAACTTTCACCCAATTAGGACACCCACCTTTAATTGTCTCCCAAAAAAGATGCCTATCTTTAACTGTCACCCAATCAGGAAGCCCACTTTTAACTGTCACCCAATCAAGAAGCCTATCTCTAACTGTAATCCAATCAGGATACCTATATTATCCAATCAGTAGCCACAGTCTTGCCTTCCCCACAAACTTTCTGTTTCCTTACACGTTGACACAGCCTAAACCTTGGCTGCTGCTCCTGCCTTCTCCCACCCTGGCTGGGCCTCAGTTCAGTATCTCGCCATAACTCACTCCTCTCCAGGTGCCTTCTGACCCATTTATTACAGTCTTTATTTTTGTTGGCCTTAAAACTTCCAAGGGGTTTTGACATCAGCTGATGGTGCACCTTTGCAGTGGCTGAGTCACATGACAGGATGGAAATTTTTCACCCATTTTTTTTGCTGCCTGTCTGCTTTAACTTAATATTTCGTGTCATAATTATCTTTTAATGGTTTCCTAGTATTTAAGGACTGATTTTTCAGTATATGAGTTTATGCTGGTTTTAGCAATGAGTCAGCAGCGATCTTTCTCAGTCCAGAACCAACAGGCGTGATTTCGGCAGCTACGTCACAGTGGGCAGCTGTGGCACACTAGTTCACTGCCTTTGTGGTGTTCAGCCAGCCGTAGAACTCCTCCACGCCGTCTGGCTTTAGGGATTCAGATGTGGGGGGGCAGGGTTGTGAAGATCACCTCAGCTCAGCAAACCACGGAATCAGGCTTTTGAAAGAGGATGCCCCCACCCCACACGCTTTCTATCGGTTCAGAAGTTGAGTACGAACCCGAGCAGTCCAGGGGGAATAAAACTGTTTGCTTGCCTGGGATCAGTTAGAATCATGCATGTAATAAGGAGAAAATCACTTTTGCGCCTGCCTGCGGGACTGTGTACCCAGCAAGCTGGAGTATTACTGCTTATTAAACACAGACAGGGGGTGGGAGGGGGCTGAGGAATGGAGGGTGGGGGCAGGGGCGCCAAGTCAGGCCTATAGGGGATGGGGCACCCTCTCTACGAGCCTCGCCCATCCGTGTCCTTCTCATCTTCACTCTCTCGCGCCTTTGGCTTTTACGGACTCTGGCTGCTGCTGTGAATTTGCTTTCCCGCTGCCTGGTTTAGCTTATAAATAACTTTTAATAGAAAAGTATGTGCATTTGATTAGTGATGTTGTCTCTTTGGAAGAGAATAGCCAGAGATCCACTGAGACCTGTAGAACTTGGTCAGCCAAACAGGAAAATAATCTCACCCACCATATCTAGGGGAAAATCCACAATTGACAACTGATTTCAGATGGACATCACACAGATTTGAGTTTAAGCATTAAGGCTTTTCCCACATTTTTTTAACCAGTCTCACGTGGCCCTTTTCAATAGTGGCCAGCAGTCTATAAGCCTGTATCTCATTTGCCAATTACTTTTCTGTGGGAATTTTCATTCGGGCATATTACAAAGGCTCCTGTTAAGGACCCCGAGGGTATTGCGATTCTTCCAGGCCTCAATATGTGCGCCACAGTATTCTATCACTGGTACCAGTGCTGTCAGGTCTCTCACATCGTCCACAGAGCTCCCAGCTTGGGACCGCTCAGAACCGCCAGGAATGCGGGTCGGCCTGTGTGAGACATACCCGAAATGTCCTGGTCCCTATTTCAATAAACAATCCTTTTCTCAATAAACATTTTTACTTTCTCAGGCCTGTGTTCGTTCTCTTGCTGCCCCCCCCTCCACTGACACACACACAGTCATATGGGGAACAATGGGATAACATCTGTGTTGCTGATACGAAACGCAGATATCATTATATAAATAACATGGGCAGTTAATTGAAAAATGCTTCAGTGCTGCAGTCAATAAGATTACCTCTCTAAGTTACTTTGTATACCTCAGGGTATAGGCTATAGAAAGCCTGATAACCTGGATGTATAATATGCGCACACACACACATACACACACACACACGCGCACACACACACATATGTACTTTTCAAACCCCCTAAGCTGGAGGTTTGTTTTTCTCTGTTTTCTGAATGTCCTATCAGTCCTGGTACCAGATATTTAATTCAGTTTCTCATTCAAATGGACACTGACATTCTCTGACTCTGTGAATCTCAGGCTTCTCCTCAGCCTTCAGCCCCACCTGTCAGATTTACGGACCTAATGGCCTCTCTCATACCAAACCGCCACACAAGAGCAGTGAAGAAATCGCATTGCACAACACTCCAACTCGCACTCCCTGCCACAGTAGGGATGGTCTTCAGGTTTACACAGACCGGATGGAGAGACGAGGCTTTTCCATTGAAGACGTGCGTGACAGGGAGCCGGTCACATCTATCTGGGCCTGTTGTCTGTGTTTAAAGCCTGGAATGCACCATGCTAATCTGTGCTAATCAGAAGTTATTGGGCTGTCGCTGAGAGTCGGTGACTGTTTGCCAGGCGAGTGCACAACACGGTCCGACACGCTAGGTACCTGTTGACACTGTTCCGGCTGATCCAGCATATGCTGAATCGGAGTTGGAGCTTGTCAGAGAAACTCAGCTCTCTGATTGGGCTGTCAACTGTCGCCTCTAGTTGTGTCCCTGCTAATCTTCACAATTGACGGGAGCCGACGGGAACCAAATGCTCGTCGGTCTTGGTCGGCACTAGTTTTGTGCTGCCGACTTGGTGTGTCCCTATTTTAAGAGGCAGATGAGGCATGTAGGTGTCAGCACTACCCCTGTGAATAATGCTACGGTATTACAGTATTACAGTGAGGTAAAAACCTCACTCCCATCATTATGAGTCTTTGACAAAGAGCATAGGCCAGTCTGAAGGTACATAGAGCGCTTTGCAGTTTGTTCGGCTGTAAGGCATCATCAAAATGCTCCCTTTCTGCTGTCTGTTATAATTAACTCGTTCTCCGCATTATTATGAGGTCACACACACACACACACACACACACACACACACACACATATACGATTAGGGGTCATTATCTTTATGGGGACTCTCCATTCATTTCCATGGGAAAAACCCGGATCCCAACTATAACGACCTTAACCCCTACCCATCCCTAACCTTAACCACAAGTAACCAAATACAAGATTTTTGTGGAGTGATAAAGTCATACAAAAGAATACATCTGTAAAAGCATACAAAGATGGCAAATGTTGAATAACAAAGTGAAATAAATACAAATAAAAATTAAAAGATAAGAAAATTAAAGCTCTTCTTTATTGCTTTTGTTTTTCCCTGAAGGGACAAACTGTTGATTAATTGGGGGATTCCTGCGCAGGTGGAGTAGTCAATAGGGCAGGGGTCTCCAACTCCGGTCCTGAAGAGCTACTTGTCATTTTGTGTCAGTATTCCGCCTACTGTGATGTCACGCACATACCCCCTACTGACTACTCAGTAGGGAAAAATTAAAAGCAACAGGCAAACGTAAAAGCAATAGGGGAAAAAGCAAAGGCAATAAAGAGAATCATTCATTTTCTTATTCTTTTATTTTTAATTTATTTTACTTATTCTTTTATTTTTATTTGTATTTATTTCACTTTGTTTCCTTACTCTTTTACAGATTTATTATTTTTTATGGCACTCCTACGACTCCATATATTTAAGTTTTTTCATTGCATTCACAGATTTTTATAAAACTGAGGTTTTTATTATTTAGATTTTAAATAAAAAGCTTGGATAATGCCACACTGTGGGAACATACTGTGGTAAAAACAGACTCCCCCCCACCCGCACACACACACACACGCACATGTAGGGTAAACATATCCTTATGGGGACCGCTCATTCATTTCAATGGGAAAAATGCT
>JAODJW010000113.1:849927-872042 GCA_026777045.1 Hyperopisus bebe
TATTTACCAGAAACACAATAATTACAAATAGGAACCTATGCTATGGCCTATTTTAATTCTATATTATCCTGTTATCTTTCTTCTTATTCTCACCTCATCTTAACCTATCCTAATTTTATCGTATCCTATGTTATGTCATATAACCTTATCTTGACCTCATCTTATCCTTATCTTAATCTTTTAAGAATAGCAGCTTTTGTAACTTCTTGGTATATCGCCCCTTCCGTCTTTTAGGTTTCCTCCTTTGTCCTGATAGGCCACGCCTCGTTTTTCTGCCACCTGCTGTACCCGGCTGATTCCTGCTTGTTGCCACCAGGAGGGGAGCAGATCCAGTGGCAGCAGACATGGTCAGGGAGTTGGATGCTGGCGGCCCAGTTCGGCCTTTTGTCCATATGGTCATGAATATTCTGGAAAAATTATGGAATTAAGAAATCACGTTTTCTAGACCTGAAAACATTATAGAAAAAAAATCAAACTTTTGGAAAAGTCATGGGATTTTTAAACTTTTATTTTAAATCAACGTTCGCAGTATCATCCAGTTTCTCTCGACCAGTATCTTGATTATGCATTCCGGCTCCGCGCAGGTTGTCACTATGGAAGGCTGTTGACGAGAACAGCGAGAGAAAATACGTCTCGACAAGGTATTTCCCCCCCTCTGTACATTTCCGCATGGCACTTCCCTATGGAGTCCCTTTAGGTGTCACTAAAATACGCTTAAAAAAAAATCCATGGTAACATACAGTTTTATACCACGTGTTTAGGTCTGATCTCGAACAGTAACAAGTCAGCTTACAGGGAAGAGGTCGAGAACAGGGAGCGCTGGAGCCGAGACAACAACCTCGTCCTGAACTTCAAAAAGACAAAAGAGCTGATCCTGGACTTCAGGAGACGGAAACACATGGCCCACCACCCCATCAGCATCAGTGGCAAGAGGGTGGAGGTGGTTCAGAGCTTCCGATTTCTTGGGGTTCATATCAGCTGAGATCTGTCATGGACCACGAACACAAATGCAATGACGAAAAAAGAACTTCAGAGTCTCCACTTCCCGCGGAGCCTGAAGAAAGCACGTCTTCCACAGCAGCTCCTGGTGAACTTCTACAGGTGCACCATAGAGTCAGTGATCACATACTGCATCACTGCGTGGTACTCTGGCTGCACCTTGGAGAACAGGAAGAGCCTGCAGCGCATCATCAAGTCAACCCAGCGGATCACTGGCACCCAGCTTCCATCACTGGAAGAAATCCATCGCACTCGGTGCGGCTGCAGAGCTGAGAAAATAATCAAGGACCCAACCCACCCTGGACACACACTCTTCATACCCTTGCCATCCGGTAGTCGGTACAGAACCCTGTATGCACGCACGACCCGGCTGAGGAACAGCTTTTACCCTACAGCTATTACACTACTGAATTCAAAGCACTCATCTCTAACATTCTGAATATTTGTGTACTTAAACCTGCTGTATAACTCGAAATCTACCTCTGCGAAATTGCTCATGCACTGCACTTTATTCAAAATCATAACCATTCATGAGCATAATTATATTGCACTAATTTACCAGCACCTTATTCACTGTGAACGTGTGTATATGTGTGTGTGTGTACATATTTTATTCTTTGGACTTTATTGTAATTTTTTTACTGTGTATCTGCTGGCGCGCCCCGAACGAAATGTCATTGTACTTGTACAATGACAATAAAGCATTTTTATCTTTATCGTATCAACATGGGGCAAATGTAAATCTACGTGCTAAAAAAGTCCTTTCAGTACTATGTACTAAAACTTTTCCATTAAAGGGCACAGGGTTCAGCCTGTAAGGCATTATTATTGGTTGCTGTATCGTGTCTCTGCATTATTATTGGTTGCTGTATCGTGTCTCTGCATTATTATTAGTTGCTGTATCGTGTCTCTGGTGTTGTATCCTTCAGTTATGACCATGTGATAATATTTAGACTTTTAATCATAACCACTGAAACTCAAAATTTGTGAACATTTCAGCGAAGAGCTATGTTCACTGTTTTACCTGATATGCAGAGTAATGTCTAAATAGGAATAACCTAAGTAAAAGGTGATATGTTTAAATTTATCATTATGTTGTAGAAGTTTGTGCTAAAAGACATTATTTATGCTTGCAATTATAATTGCCCTGATGTGACATAAAATATTTATCCTTGTGCTAATTATCCAAGTTTTCTTTCTCTTTCCCTCTTGGGTGGGTGGGACAGCCTTGTGGAGCAGGGCCTGGTACAGTCGTACAACATAAAGAGAACAAGACAGGCGCGTAGTGATGAAATAAAACAACGTATAATAAGACTATGAAATTTGCCCCTGCTTCTCAGATGGTGAAATCTGCTGAGGGGAATCCCCCCCTCCCATTCAGCAAAATCTGAAGACTGAGGGGGGAGACCCACACCCTTGTTTTAATCAGTACAACTGCCACACTCCTCTCAAAAATCATTATGTCAACATGCTTGGAATAAGGCATTTTCCACACATCCCTTATTATACAAACTTAATATCACATCACAAATTCAGATTTTCTATAAACAGTGCAATCCCCATGAACATCAGCTGTAATTCTGACAAAGTCCACAGTTGTAGGGATGAGTCTGGCCTGCACAGTGCACACATTCAAGGGACTGAGCATCCCAGCCACTAACCAGCCAATGAGCCCCATGCGTGGACCCCAACACTGGATTGCCAGTCTGCCACCACCCTAATTACCTGTGCTGCAGGTTCTTCCATTGTATCCTCAATCAACATTAAGTAGAGTTTTAAGTTAGAAACTAACACCTCCTTTTCAATGATTATTCAGAGCACCCGTGAGCCATCTTGGCTGCCGTGGGAACCATCACTGCTTCACACTGCCCCCCCCCCGTGTAAATTATGTAACAAGAGGATATTACTTTTGTGTTAACTTTTTATTATTAACACGATGATGTTGTCAACATTAAGCATAAGAAAATACACAATAGATGCATGACGCAGCTGAGGACCTCTGCAGAGACACACACAACGGCGGCTGCTGCAAGTCTTTGGCTGGTTTTCAAAATGCTTTTCATCATTTCTTCTTTTTATTTGCAGTTGTCGTTAACACCCACACAAAACAAATGTAAAAATCAAAACAATATATCATACTTTTCAAATTGTGTAACACTTCATAGACAATAAAAATAACTTCTTTTTACAAAAAATTATAAATATTCTGTTCTCATTTTTTCCGTCAATGTTTATACAAAACAGAACTATACAAATCAAGTTTTGCATGAGATTGATTCGATATAAACAAAATATTAAAAATAAAATTAAAATTAAAAAGTAAAACGACAGCAGGTCTGCGATGAGACAGGCAAAGCCATCTGGTAAGGCCTCGCTGGATATACATACTGAACAAAGCAGCAAAACACAACGAAACCGAAATGAAATTCCTGAAGGAGTTCACACATGTTTTCTCCTAAGGCAACAAGCCCATTCGCAACTCAGGGCTCTGGGTTTTTAATTATTATTCTTTTAGCTCTTCATTGTAGAGTGCAGTCAACAATATAGGTCTCTCTTCCCTTATTTTGGCTGGATTGAGAAAGGCATATGTAGTTTACCAAATGAAAACGTACAACTGTCAAATCTGGAACACAGACAAGGTGATGAGTAGAATGATGCGTAGGATACACAGATAAACAGATACACATAAACAGGTATGAAACTACCTATAATCCACTGTCTAGTTCAGTCATAAATGGTCATTCTAATCTATCCCATTGCAAAGTCACGTGCAACACCATGTTCCCATCGACACACTCTGACATCATCAGTAGATAACACAGAGCCCTCCTTGTGAAAAATTACTGATGCATTTTGACACCCCCCTACCTACCTTTCCAGCCCTGTCAGTACTTACAGTATATATACCCCCCCCCCCCAAGAGCATTTATTTGTACCAGACAACTTCAACCTTTTGTCATTGAAGAACACACACTCAGCTCACATGAAGCCCAAAAGTTAAAGTGGTCGTCCTGAGTGGTGACCTCGCAGATCAAAGTGCATAAACAGCAGGCAGCCACTATTTGCTGTTCATTCGAGGAGGTCACCTCACACTTAGTATCTGTGAATAAGGGCACCGTCTAAACGACCCAGTGCTTTCCTGCCTCTGATGCTTGGGAAGGAGAGAGGAGGCTCGAGACGACACCACTCCCCAGCTCCACAGCACCAAAAAGGCAAGTACCAGGAAGGGACGTTTCTACTGCAAGGCAGTGCTTGTAAGAGCTTTTAAGTAATAAAATCAAAACCTCAAATTCTGTCAGATGCATCCCACAATAAAAGCATTACTTCATATTATTTTCTTTAATGTGTCATCAGACTGTAAACCTATCGTAGAATTAGATAAACCAAAACTGTCGGTCAGTTTGTTCATGTCTCGGGGGTGCCCCCTAGAGGAAAGTCCAAGGACTTGAACCTTCTGAGCATTTAGTGAACTGTATTCATTCAACAGTCCCCCAACACCGTGGCCACGGTGTCTGACGGGGATTCACAACAAGGCCGCCACTGTAGTGATAAATTACACAAAATATCCATCACTCAGAGCCTGAATGACAAAGGCAAAAAAAAGAAAAAAAAAAAAGACAATTGTGATTGCACACTTCCAGCGTTTCCATAAACAGGAGGATCCGTTTCTAGGCATTTTGATTGTATAGACAACCAAACGCTGAAAAGCAAAGGATCACTCAAAATAAAGGAGATAAACCCCAAGGACTATACATTAACAACAATGTGGAATATCACACCTCAATCTGAGAGCTGCATTACCCCAGTACAAAGCACTCCTCAGAGTCGGGGTCACATACCTGTAAGGTACAAAAAAAAAAGTAACGAGCGCATGCTGAAATAAAAAGAACTAACCGTAACGCCATAAAAACCTGCTACTTAAAAATATATTTAAACCAGAATTCTCACAGATGTGGCTCACTTCAGGTTTAGGGTTATACCACAAAGACGGGACTAGACAGACGCACATAAGGACAGACACAGAGAAGTAGAGTGACATCATCACTTAGCGCCAGCTGAGGGGCGGGGTTTTCCGCCAGCATCTCACACTGACATGCAAATGAGCGTGCATAAACCACTCGCGCACCAAGACGAGACGCAGGAAGCGACCGGCTGGACGCCGCACGCGACGCAGACGGCCCTGCCGCCCCAAGGCTGCGGCCAGGGTGAAGGCGAGACCGCGGTGACGGGGCTGACGGGACGTTAGGCCCCATCCCTTCTGTCCCAGTACCTCGCCACCTGTCAGTCAAAGCGGTGAGAAGACACGAGGGAGGAAAAGAGCATGAAAAACAGGTGGGCAACATGGCACTAACATTCAAGAATGCTATTCACAGCTGCCTCCAAGGCTGAGTCCGCGTCGGCTGGGGACTTTAACAGGTGGGGGCTGTTCTGGCTGGCATGGGGGCCCATGAAGCCCCCTGCGCTGTGGCTGCTGGCATTGTCGTCGACAACCATGCTGAGAGAGCAGCCTTGGGTCTTCTTGGGGTCCAGGACACTCTTGATGGCAGTCTCCAGGTGGGCACTGATGGACACCCCTGGCTGCTGCTGCTGTAGCGTCCCCCCTCCGGGGTCCTTGCAGCCGGGCTGAGGCTCTGTCCTGACCGAGGGGTCCCTCGACCCTCCTCTGAGCTGCACTTCTGTGAGTGTGCCGTCACCATGGCGATGGGTGAAGCACGTCACCATGCTGCTGGTGAGGCACGGGAACTCCTGCGGCAGGTCGGCCATGCTGACTGGATCTGCCCCCCCAAGGGGACTAACCTGCTCGCCCTTTCCTGTCTGCGAGAGCTTTGGCAGACAGCAGAAATCCTCCAGGTAGCCCTCTGGAAGAGGAAGAGCGGTCACACGGTGCACATCGCATAACACCATTAAATCACACCTGTTACCCCAGCTCCGCTAGGACCTCCAGCCGCCTACATGTCCATCCCAGTACCAGCACAGCAGATTCAGCTAATAATCTAAATACCATTCCCAATGAGACCAATCAGTTGTTTGGGCCGGTAAAGTATATGATGCCACCGCTTCACCTGCATGCGACTTCTGAAGTCAACATGATTCTGGCTTAATATAGCACTGATTCGCGATGTCATTTCAGATGGGGGGGGGGTGGTCTGACAGCTGGATAAACATGGAAGTCAGACCGTGTGAGAGAAGAGTAGCCCTGACAGGTAGCCTTGTTGGCTTCATGGACTGACACACGCAGCCATTATAAAAAAGAAATTAGAAGGACACTGGCCTTCATTCCAGGATCCTCTGTGAACCAGACTGTTGATTAATCCAATGATTTCCTCTAAGAAATGATACTGGAGTGGGCTAAGTACCATGCCTCCGTCCATGACTCACCTGGGTCCACCATGGCCAGTCGCTTGTCCTGTGTTAGACAGCGCCTCTCCTCTTGGTTGAATGTCCTGTCAATCATCACTATCTCTGATGAGGGACACACCCGCTAGAGAAATGGCAGACCGATATTTATTTTTATGTTAGAGGGAGGGGTATTTTGTGTTGTGCTAAACCACCAGGCAGACCTGAGATTATCAGATTCTGGGCTCAGAAGAACAGAATGTAGCATATCCCTTGCATACAGCATGCATTACTGTTTGAGCCAATGTATAACTGCTGTGTATTATGGCAAAGTGCTTACTTCAGCCTCGACCAGTAGGAGGCGCTGGTATTTGTTCAGCATGGCCTGGGTTCGCTTAAGGGCATGTGAAGCTGCCTCTTCAAACTCCTCGTCCACTTTGATGAAAGGGAGGCACATCATTAGTGTCTGTTGGCCTTGTGAAGGCTCTGATCGCAATTGCTTCCTGTAAGGGCAACTGGAGGACGGTACCTTTTCTGAGGTCATCGCTGGAAGGCAGGGCCCCCTGGAACACGTGGTAAGCAAAGAGCCGGCGGGCTGCATCCTCAAGGGAGGAGAACGGTGACCGGTCTGGTGCCAGAGCCCTGGCCTGGTCCCACTGGAGCTGCTGGAGGATCCTGCAATATTGCATCAGGCAGGTCAGCATGGACTCATAAACAGAGTCAGTCTCATACAAAACTAAGCAGCGGCAGGTAAAAAAAAGAGGCAGGGAGGGAGAACATGGAGGACAAGCTGGCACTTACATGTCGCTCTTGGTCAGCTGGCGGGGGGCAGGTCTTTTCAGCATGCTGACCTGCGTGGAGAAGAAATGGACTAATTAAAATCACACCTCACCTGACATTCGGCCTTGACAGCGGGCACTGGCCTCTCAGGGGCTGTACACTCAACGTGGAAGGTACTCGCCTGACTGCCTACTGTGGGAGTGGAGCCAAGTTGGTTTGGCAAGTACACCACCGTTTCCAGGGCTGCAGATGCCTTCAACGCTGCAGGAAAAAGCAAGTGTTACTTGCTGACTGTACGCTCTACAGTGGAATACCATGCATGGGCTCTAGGGGATTTTACCTGTGTGGCCAAGCAGGTTGACCAGCTGTGGTTGCCTCTGCCCATCTTGCATCTTGGTAACACTTGGTGTGAATTGCGAGTCCTGGAAGGAAAAAGATAGTTTAGCGCTGGTCCAGGAAAGAAATGGAGAAAAACCCACAGCTATGGAGCCTCAGGGGTTTGGCAAAGTATGACATCACATCAAGGTCCATTCAGTGACTGAACACTCGCCTGGTTCTGATGGGGTAAATGCGTCTCAGGCTGCAGCTGGCGGGTGGAGTCCTGCTCCCGGGAAACCAAGAACTGCGATCCCAGCTGAAGCTCCTGGCCCCCCGGAAGCGCCGTCCCTTGCATCGTCTGCACCTGAGTCGCGTACCCAACGCTGGTTGAATCCGTGGCATTGACAAGCGCATAGTGGCCCTGAACGGGGGCAGAGCCCATTGCGCTGGAGCCGGTGGTGAAGGCCACAGGGGCTTTTGCTGCCACCGCTGGGGTCTGAGACATTTGGACTAAAGCTGGGGAACACTGTCCCAGCTGGCTACCCACCACGCTCTGGTTCACCACCAGCTGCCCCGCTGTCAAAAAGTTCTGCCCAGAGACAAGCTGCACAGCCATGCTCTGATTGGTCAGGAATGCCCCAGAATAGGTGCTGGTGGCAGTCTGAGTCACGAAGCCTTGGTTGGATGTACCCTGGACCTGCGTCTGTAGGACCTGCCCGTTCAGAGCCTGCACGGCGGGCGTGGCTGTGCCAGGGGTAAAAGGCAGAGAGGAGGGCAGCCGGTATTGCCCCAGGGGTAAGCTGGTCTGGTGCTGCTGCCCCACAGCTGAATGGATCACTATGCTGCCCGAGTGGTTGGCCACCTGGGGGCCCAAGGTGGGCTTCTGGAGGCCTGGCTGGTTCACAATGTTAACAGTCATCTGTTGGGGGCTCTGGGTGGGGCCAGCAGCGTAGGTGCCACTGCCAGGGGCCGGGCCTTGGGGCTGCAGACCCAAACCACTGACACTGTATACAGTCTGCCCCCCTACCTGTAAAGGCTTCGGCTGAATGGGCTTTACCAGCATCTGTGGGGAGGGACCTCTCTGGATAATGATGTTCTGGAGCGGTATGGGCGTCGTGCTGCCTTTGAAGGGCATGGACACCTGGCCGCCGCCAGTAGAGGGGCTGAACGTGGCTCCCGGTGTTGCCCCAGTGGCACACGATGGCCTCTGGACCAATGCGCCCCCTGCAAGCCCGGGTGAGTCGGGCTGACCCGGCTGCAGCAGGATCTGAGGCCGCTCTAAGTTGCTGATAGTCACCATAGAGGCGGGCTCTCCAAAAGATCCCATTAGCTGGATGTGGGCGGCCGATCCATTTGGCACAGCTGGAGGAGGCGCCCCCTGGTGGAAGCCCTGGGACTGCACTCCGGTGAACTGTGCACAGGGAGACATGCCGACACCTCCGGACACAAGCTGCTGAGGGAATGCCAAGGAGGAGGTGGGAGATTCCAGAAGGGCTTCCTGCGCCAGGGTCTGCTCCGTGATGTCAGCCTCCTGCAGAGACTTCTGGAGGATGTCGAAGGGCTGCTCCTCCCCCAGCTCCGCTGCGGACGGCGAGGCCCTCCCTAGCTCCTCCTCGATGAACTGAAGGCTGCTGGGGAGCTGCAGCGTGGCCCCATCCACCTCACCCAGGTGGTTGGCAGAGTCATTCAACACGGAGACAGGGTCGACCTATCAGAGGAGAGAGGCGGCGTGAATGCGACAGCGTCAAGGGCGGCGACGACCCAGCGGATTTCATGGGTGCAATGAAAAAAGGCAACTCTTACAGAGCCGCTGATGAAGAAGCTGGCCGAGCCGAAGGCCGCGTTCGCCACATCATCTTCATCGATCTGCAAAGAAAACATCCACCTTCAAATGCATGACTCAGTTAATATTATTACTATGGAGGTTATCAAAGATGGCACAACCCAAGGAAAAAATCTCTCATAAGGTACAAGACAATCTTCCCCTTTGTTCACCCAGTTCCTTAAGAGCAGCACTATTTCTTACCAAGGAAATGACCAAATGCAAAACAAACGCAAGTACAAGCAGACCAGGGTTTCTGGGCCAACTTTCCATGACCACGAGGAGTTCTGGAAGGACCTTGCTATTAGAGCTGGAATTCCTTCGCATTGAGAGGAAGCAGCTCATGTGGTTTTGATATCTTATAAGGATGCTGCTTAGTTGCTACGTCCCAAGCTGGGAGTCTCCCTGAATGAGCTGCAGTCTATGGCCTGACCTGTTTGCAGTGTTACCATCAGGACCCTCACAAGGAAACAAGGAAATGATGGACATATGGACTGATACAGACAGTGAAGAATACATAAATTATTTTAATACCCATGATATATGCCTTGTAAAATTCTATGTAAATACTTCGGAATTCAGCTAGACTAGCAAGACTATTCCTCACGATCTGGTTGTATAAACTTAATGAAATGCTTTAAATGAAATGAATAGCTTACTGATTTGTTGCTGGAACCATGAAGATAATCATTCAATGCCTGCACGTCTCTGTGGGACAGAAGCAAGAAGATTAACTCAGGATCAGGAACATGATTGTGGGCCAGAGACTGGAAATCTAAACAACGCAGGAATGTCTGAGAGTGCAGGTCTAACAGTCTGAATGCCAGAGCGTCTTCTGCATCCATGTTTCAGGCCAAATTTTCAAAAAAGGGGGGAGTGGGAATTTTAAAAGGAAAAAAAGATCTCGCCCTTTGACACTCACCCTATGATGTCTAGAAGACGGCGATCATCTTCATCATCCATGGTGACTGTGTGGCAGGGGGGAGGGGAAGGATGTCATTTGTGACACTGAAATTACATTTGGCCTAGTGCCACAAGCAAATAACTCGATGCACTGTGGGACACGCTAGTCACTCACGTGTTTACAGGAATCATGGGACTTCTTATCGGATGCCTCTGAGCTCCTACACAGACAAGAGAGGCACTGAAATGTAAAAGTGGGAACCAATCTCAATCAAACCACCATTAGAATTCTAAGGCTAGTAATCACATAGGTAGATTATTAAGATAAAAGTATATCAATGAGGCTGACTTATGGTTGCCTGAAACAGGCCAACAGAATACGAGCAAGTAACAAAATGATGAGAAATAAAGCGGCATTCTGATGTTTAAGCAGGCCATTGTAAAGCTTATAGGAATTCTGAACTGGTCATCAGTGAACTCATGTAAATGACTGACACCACGATAAAGAATCAGCTACTCACCAGGTTATCTAATCCCATGTCACAGTCTTTACTCAGAGGTATATACCATTGTAAACAAATTTCCCACAACACAATTTATAATACAAGAATGATAATAGAATTAATTAATGTAATTCTCTCTAAAATCACCAAACTATCTGAGAATATTCCACTCCAAAACCACTGAGAAATCATGTTTGTAACAGCATTAAATCACTACAAATTTGGGCCTTGCTTCTGGGGTATTACAGTGATCATGTAAACTGTTAAATGACTCTTTGGAAAAGAGAATTTATGATTTTAACACACAAACATCCACTTCACCAGCAACCCAGGAGCAAAGTGAAAGAAGGAACTCCACTGGGGCGACCAGAGCCAAGTGCGGGTGTTTTCGCTGCCAAGAGTTGTGTGCAAAACAAACCAAAAAAAAAAAGATGAAACACTTTCACATGCACTAATGGGACCACCAACAGTGCAGGTACAGTGCGGGTACAGTGCGGAGCCATGTGACAATCACCACACCCAACAACCACAGAAAAGATCTCAGCACCATATAAAACCACTTTCCACTGTAAAAATAAGGAACAAGGGACTATAGGTCTGACAGGGTTCTGTACTATTTATGTGTACTGGAAGACTGCATGAACTAAGCTGTTTTAGGCAGGTTAATAATACATATTATATATATACATATATATATACACTATATATATATATATATATATATATATATATATATATATATATACACACACACACATATATAATATATATAAAATGTGTGTAGACAGATGAAGACACACACAAAAATATATATTTAAGAAAATACAGACAATGTGGGTGGCGTAAGTGCCACATATATACAGACAGACATGTATGCTTGCTTTTATATACACACTGAGGGCGGAACCAAAATGGCGGCCTGTTCTTGTCTTACTGCGCCACACAACTTGGCTCTTTGCCAGCCTCTCAACAAAGGCAGCTTCTACTGCTGGAAATTATTTTTATTTTCAACCTCAATCACTATATAACGTGCAGAATAAAATATAGTTTGAATAAAATATTTTGCGTTAGTATGTGAAATAAACCATCTGGTCAAAGGGGAAAACACGGAAAGGCCCAGACTTGTAATAACCTTGAAAATGACATCAATAATTTCGCTAATACTAAAAATTAAATTTTAAAATAAGCAGCTGATTGAAAATAATATTCATGGTTTAGTCCGAATAACAAAGGGAAATAAAAAGTCAATAGTACTCCAAAGCAATCAGCCCAGACAAAAATATTTTTTTAGCCAATTTAATGGCTATCTAATCGGTTCATGCTTAAAAATAAAAACTCAAACATACATACATTTCGCCTCTTTATTTCATTAGATGAAAATCATACAACACATTCACAGAATATTTATTAAAATACACAAAAATATACACAAGAGCAGCAGCACATATGACTGCTAGCAGCGGATAACGAGCTACAGCTAGCTAACAATAAACAATACTCGGACTGGAAATGAGATTACTAGTAGTTGTTAAAAAAATCCTGCGATCTTTGATACAAAATGCAAACGTGACCAATAAAAAACAGACATTTAAAAATAAAGTCACACCGTTGCGAGGAAGCGAATTTTTAGAAAAGTAGCTCGGTACGGAAGTTTATTTCTTTTTTTTTGCCAGAACTCAACACGGGGAGGGGGCGGAAAATCGACGCAGGAGAGGTAGAAAAAAATAATTTTAAAGCAGCTCAATCACACCGAGTCACCGAAACGTTTCCCCGGATTAGCTGTCGGTGCCTCCGCGCCGTCGCCCACCAGCTTCTCGTCTTTCGCTCGCTAGCTGTACGGACACCCTAAGGCGACTCTGTCCGCCGCGTCTCCGAGCCGAGCCAAGCCAAGCCGCGGCGCTTCCCCCCCGTGCTAAAATGGACGGATAGCGGGGATTGCCTCGTTAGAGTAGACACTCCCTGTGCTAGTCCCGCTTCGCACTCGGCTTTCCCGAACCCCGGTTCCCAGCTCGCCCCGCCGCCGTCCTCTTTCCTTCCTTCACGGAGACTGCGAAGAAAGGTCTAGCCTTTTATCATTAACATCGTTCCTAATTCTTCCAAGCACGGCACGGATGAAAAAGCCTGGGACGCTGCCGATGGACGGCCGATCGTCCGCCTGCTCCGCGGATGTGCAACCGCACCTCCCGGCCCCAAAGCCGCCTTAGTCTAATGGACTCTCCCTCTTCCCTGTGATCTGGCCGTATGGGAGCCTCGGCTCTCCGCCTATCGTGGCTGCCTGAAATGGCTTAGATAAAAAAGGACGTCTATAAATATTTATTTAGATTTGCATAACATCGAGACGATTAAAGAAAAGGCTAGCCCTTGTTCCCGTCTCACCCCTCTTCTTGAAACCTAATATCTCCATTTGGCAACTTTTAATTTGCTCCCCCTCCCTTCACCTCCTCCTCCTCCTCTCCCTCTCTCACTCTTATAGCTAGCTATATATTTTTCTCCCTCTCCTTTTTTTCCTCTCAGATAGATTTTTCCCTCTCTCGCTCTCTTCCCTCCCCGAAGGAAGGGGAGGAAGGAGGTTGTGTGTTTTTTTTCCTCCTTGAAATTTTTATCACAAAATTATAATACACTCAAAGGGGAACTCACCGTCATGAAAAAGCAGTGCCTTGTCAACGGGGTTTCCTCGCCATCACATCAGGGGCCAGCGGGGCAGTGCCGCTCCTGCAGACGGGCAGCAACTGCAGGCAAGCAGCCCCGAGGAAACTACCACGATCTCTGCACACAGAGAAGCAACGGAGGGAGGTTGTTAAAGCCGTGCACGGTGCAATTTAAAATATAATATATTAATTTGGGCTCCAAAACAAAAATGCATTCGAAAAAACAGTACTTGGGGAAATTAGGACGTTCAAAGCAGCAGGGTGCTGAATTTGAACTTGACAGGTGTATAAACTCGAACACAAGGGGGCAGAATTGCCAACTTGGCGTGGAAGTTTATGAGAAGGAACGCAGAATATTAAGTTTTTTTTTCTTTGCAAATGGCAAACCTTAGGTGTCCATGGCAGGTCTAGAGTTAATAATCCATACAGTTATAAGTCATATAAAAGAGGAATAACATTAACACAAAGAAGATACCCTGGACAGCTGAATTCAAGCATTGCGCGTCATCCATTCAATTAGAATGAGACACGTACACAATAAAATTGTGTGTAATATAACCTGATAAGTTGAGTTACTAAAATGAATTTAAAATATATTGCTAAATATTGCTGAAGTGTGCCATATAAATTCACATGACTTGAAAGTACACAATAAATACATATCCGCATAACTACCACTTGTTAAACCGGTCTGGTTATTATGACCAAAATTGAAGTACTCTGCTATGCCTAAATGTAACACTGAGTCTAAAATCCCTATTGAAACATGACTTTTCAACGCGGCTCGTGTTAACACATCGTGGCAAAATAGAATTATCTCAATCTATTTTAAGAAAATAGTGAAAAGTTTTATGTGATGTTTATGCCAGGCTTTGCTTGTTGTATACTGATTGCAAGATGGCCTGTGGTCCTGAAAGCGGTTATAATAATCAGTTAATGATAAAACAAAACCTTAAATCTGTTTGCATCGTTGCTGCTTGGAATACAATGAAATTATATAACACCAGTAGCGCAACTCTCATAAATTTCAGTGGAGGTTTTTAAAAATTCACAGTGAGCTTCCTGATATGCAACTAGGTCACGTTAAACCAATAAGAAAAGCGAATGCTGGGAGGAACATGAAAAATGATCAAATCATAAAATCGTTTGCTGGGCAGCACTTGAAGAACGATTTACTTCCGGCAAATAGATAGTCTAAAGTTTGGCTTTAACAATCGTCGGGTGTGAGAGGTGCCTGCGGATATAGTGGTGGAGGATAATTAAAAATAAACGAGCAGTTACACAATAAAAGTTTCGTAATTATATGTGCATCTTGTTGTTAGTAGTAGAAACTGGTATTTATCCGTGTTCTTGTTGATAACATGAACGAAACGGAGAATTAAAATTTTAAAATGGACATGTATGTCATGATCGATGTTGTTTATAGGCAGTGTATCCTGCAACGCATGATACTGTGACAATGCAACGGGAATGTTATTTAGTCATTACACATGGAAAATAACCTTCATTTTACGAACATGCTGATTCCTGAATATATTTAAAATCTGTTTACAGCAAATAGACGCGGAGCGGGTGGGTGAGCGGAACAATGTTTCGCTGGTTTTATTTACTTTTTCAATACGTGTAGATACCGCATCATACTGGAAGGGTGGCACATGTAGTACTATATCATGCCATTTAAAATAATCCATGCACTGAAATGAATTTCGATATACTCCTGAATTTAAGATCGTATTCCCTAACCAATCTATTCTCAATATTATTAATTTGTTCAGAATTGAATTATCAGACGGACACGTTAGAATATGAAAACATATACGTAGTGTACAGAAGTCAACCACATTATAAACATGCCGTATCTATATCAATGACACCTAAGAGGAGTGTTTCCAACCGCAAAATATAAAGACGGCAAGACTTAGCTATGGTATGCAAACTTTCATGACTCAAAAAGGACTTTTGCAAGTTAGGTTATTAATAATATATGTAGATGGCAAATTACACCCCTATTAAAATGAGTAAGATGGCGTACTGCAATATGAATATTGCTGCTGAATATATTTAGGCATAGCCTTGCAATTGTAGGGCACCGCAAAAAGTGTTAAATGTGTAGGTGTTAAGGAAGTAATAAGCCCATTTTGCTCCATAAGCGAATGGAGAAAGTATATAATTTGCTTTTAAAGACTCCTTTCCATTTTGTCATTTATACCTGTCCTGCAAATGAAAGTTGTGCTTTTAGGTCTGTGACGTTTGGGCGCTATCCTGAACCACCCCATAATAGCGGGACTTGGAGCATGGAAACATTAAACTAATTATACCATTGGGCAGGAGATTAGAGCTGCACTCATTTGGAGCCATGGATTTCTGCAAATGGGATCAGGGTGATTAGCGTGTCCACAGTGACGTGCTGGAACTTTCAGCTTGGTCATGAGTCTTCGTCTAGATTCCTTCTTTTGAAGGAAGGTTATACTCAGCAATAGGTGACCAGACACATATTCTGTGCATTTTTGCTAATTAATGAAAAACGAACCTCATATTTGGTGATAGAAACGTCTGCCACTTACAGCATGGAGATCCAGATTCTCAGAATGGGAATACAGTGGAGAATGCATACGGACTTCTCTAGTGCAACAGTCTCCCAGGATAGATTCCGCTTTTCAGGGTTTCGGTGCCATTAATTCTGTTTTAATTCAAACAAATCAAAAACAGTAGTTGTAAGATACTGAAACCCAGTTCTCTTGGGAGACTTTGGCTGAGAAACAGTAGTAGGAGGAAACCAAACTGCTACATTTTTAGTTGTCCTCTGGGTGCAGCACTTCAGGACTGATAATGGCACTCATGAAAGTTAAGTTTGACTTGAAGAAGCGGGTAAAACTGGCTCAGGGATTATGGCTTATGTATTGGCTGACCGTGATGGCCGGTATCCTCATCTTCAGTTTGGGGGTCTTCTTCAAGATTGAGCTGCGTAAGCGGAGTGAGATGATGGACAACAATGAGAGTCACTTTGTCCCCAACCTGCTGATCCTGGCAGGGCTGATGGCATGTGGTTTCAACGCCTTTGGCGGGAAGATCTGTCACGACTCACTGGACCCAACAAAGTTCCCCAAGTGGAAGCCCGTACTGAAGTTCTTTCTGGCTGGCTTCGTCCTCTTTAATGTGCTGCTCTTCTTTACGGCATTCCTGTGCTTCACCATGCGCTTGGCCCTGCAGTCCACCCTGGCTGAGGGCCTGAAGAACAGCATGAAGTTGTACAAGGACACGGACACTCCAGGTCGCTGCTACATGAAGAGGATGCTGGACCTGACCCAGATGGAGTTCCGCTGCTGTGGAAATAACAATTACAGGGACTGGTTTGAGATCCAGTGGATCAGCAACCGATACCTGGATTTCAGCTCCAGTGAAGTGAGGGAGTGAGTATTTAGCTGCTGTGTGTGTTTGTCAAGATTTGTTCCAATTAGGGGTTAGTCTGGTGCATTTTTTACTGGGTGACAGTGGGAAACAGAGTAGAAGCTATGAAATAACTTTAATTTGCTGAAAAAATAGATATTATTTTGAAGACAATGAGCACTCAAAAGCATGAACACAATTATCTAGCTGCCAGTAAATTAGTAAAGTTAGCCTATTGCGAGGGCGGGCAGGTATTGTCTAACACAGGTTAACTAGATTGTTGTAACACAATAGAATACAGCACAGACATCCTACACAGGACATCACATTGTTAAAATGGTTCATAGGGCATGTTTCCCACAGAAGAACAAAGAGGCTATTTATGTGTTTTATTGAAGAAGTTAGAAATCCTGTTGTGCACCAGTACCAATTTATTGCCATAGATTGGTAATGAAGTGTTTGTGGAAGAGGCGGTAGAGGTCAAGTTATCATGAGTAGATACTCTTCGTGTCTCATTCTATGTCTTTCAAAGCTCACTGTCCCACCTCCAACAAGGCCTGTACAAGTTTCCATTAAAAGCCTGTGCTGTGTTTCACACCTAGGTGAATCCAAGCCAGCATGTCTTTCCTAATATTTCTTTGTGTCATTTAAGGCTTTTCTTGACATCTAACTTTGAAAGGTAGCTTGAGGAATTGTGCCTGGAAATTTGGACTAATAAAATACAGAAACAACGAGAGGACAATATTCAGATTAAACCTTTACCCATGGTTTTTGTAGGCAAACATCCTCAGGTGTAGTAAGTGTGTATGCTGCATTTTTTATGCTGTGTTTGAGTTCACTAAGCCAAAAGTGCACCAACTGCATAGGACAACCCGGATCTTCACCTTGTCACTCTCGCTCATACTAATCGCATCAGGTCAACCTTCTAATAAATGGCTTTAAGGCCTCGCTGTCCTCGTTAATCTGGGAGCGAAAACCTGTGCACCAGTCAGTCTCCCAGCAGCAGTCTGCAGCCTGGAGTCACACCTCCTCTGTAACGACACGTTAATATTCTTAAGGTTTGTTCCCCCTGTCATGAGGGTGTTAATGCAGTAAAGAGCATTTAACAGTATGGTAGGAATTTAATAGCAGTTTTTCATAGGATTTGATTTAGTGCAGCTGGTTCACATTAAAACAAATGACTGAACAGAAACACAAGGGAAACCCAGAGGGCTTGAAAGATCAGCACTTCCTCAATGGTTGAAAAAGAGCATAAGGACCTTTACTGTCTTCCTTTGTATATATAAAAAGGTCCTTTCACTGTAAATCTGATGATTGTTGCAAGGTGTATGGAAGCTAAAAACCTGGATGTGTGCATGCGTGTGACACATGACCCATACTTGGTTCCCCCATGGGCAGCCGTGTCATGAGCAATGTGGAGGGCAAGTACCTGATGGACGGGGTGCCGTTCAGCTGCTGCAACCCCAGCTCGCCGCGGCCCTGCATCCAGCAGCAGCTCACCAACAACTCGGCCCACTACAGCTACGACCACCACACTGAGGAGCTCAACATCTGGATGCGCGGCTGCAGGGAGGCCCTGCTCTCCTACTACGGCAGCATGATGAACAGCATTGGGGCCCTCGTCTTTCTGGTCAACATCCTGGAGGTGAGGAATGCACAGGCCACTGAATAAACACTCCATGTTCTTGAGCTTTAAACGTCCCATAATCCTCAACGGCTTAAACTAAAACTAGGCTAACAACTGGAACCAGTTACGCCATTCACTGAGGTCCTGTTCTGGCCCTTATGTGGGTGTAATAATGTGTTATTATCCATGATGAGAGAGGATTCAGCAATGCCAGAAGGTGCATGGTAAGCCTAGGCAAGCTGGCATCCTCAACAGCAGGATTTGACGTCTTGGGTGTTCCAGCAGGCAGTGCTAGGCCCATAGGGTGGAACAAGCAGCCTGCATTCCTTTGGGAGGGTCCCAAGCGTATTGTGGATCAGTTACAGATCACTTTCACCACACTGGAGACCTGTAACACCTATGGAATCAGGCTTGGTTAAAACACAGCTTTTGCTTCAGGGGTCAAGCAAGTGCTTCAGCTCCTACAGAATTAAATCTTACTATTCCAGAAATATAATTTATTATTGAGTACATTTACAAAGCATGTGATACTATTGGCAGGATACAACATAATTTGTATTTTGCAGTAATCCCAGATATATGGACCTCAGTCAGTCATGCAGTTCATTAATTTGTCCCACAGGTGGCAGTAATGGTGGGCTTGCAATACTTGAACACGGCCTTGGCGACACTGGCAAATCCGGAGGACCCGGAGAGTGAGAGTGAGGGCTGGCTGCTGGAGAAGAGTTTTAAAGAGACCATCGCAGATTTCACACAGAAAGTTAAATCACTGGGCAAGGGTGTGCAGGTGGAAGCTGGGGAGGGTGGGCAGGAGCAGGCAGTCGCCACAGTGAGCTGAGATTGTTCCATCCACCCATATTTAAACCCCTCCCTACTCTTGGGAACAAGATCAAAGTGGGAAATATTCTCAAACAGCTAATAATACCTGTCCAACAGAAGGCTCCTTTTAACTTCCGGTATTTTTCAGCAGCATTATTCCAAATTCCAAAATCTTTTAACACCTCAGAATAAAAACAGGGCGGCTTTTGCCTTGCAGCAGAGGCAAAAAACCTTCCTTCACGCCATCATGGATACCGTGTCCTTAGACACCTTCCGCAGAGCGGATGGCATGTCCGCGTCACAGGGCCTTTGAAGTTCAGCCCAAGACTGCGCCACTTAGCCACTGGGGTGCAGAGACACAAGCAGAGTTTTAGTCACAATGCATTAATATAAAGCTGCTTTAAATAATCACAGGGTACAGAGTCTGCTGTAGGGACTGGGAGGAACAATGGAGGCTCTCTCAAGGAAGCTGTCCTACTTGGGGACCTGATGGTCACTCCCAGTCTCCCCCCCCAGCTGGAAATCAGAAGACGTGAGTGTTGGAATGAGGCAGCCATCTTAACCAAAACAACCACACAGACATACACCTTAAAGTTGTATATTCCTGTGTAATACTCACTTAAATCCTGACCTCGGTCAGTAGTGTCCTCATGTTTGTGGGTTATGTGGAGCTGGTAGGTTCAGCCCCAACGTGTAAGATAAACATTAAGACATTCAAAGGGTTTGTCTTTCTTTACTGGAGCAAAAGTCCACTAAACATAGAAGAGGAGACAATTCCTCTGCATCTCATTAGGTTAGGGTGCTGTGCCTGAGCTCAGGGCGTTCAAATCCCAGGGTCTCACCATTCGCAGTCTCAGTCTCACCATTGAGCCCTAGAGTCCCAATTACTGCAGGGACCAGCTGACCCTGCTTTCTTAAAAATAAAGTGTGTTGCTTTGGATATGAACACCTGCTAAATAAATAACACTTACGCATTTTTAGTGGTAACTTCATTTTAAATAGTAACCAAAATGGACAACATAAAGCAAGATATGAGACGGCGCCGCACAGACTGAGGACCAAGACCAAGAGGGACAGACAGAGACATGGGGAGAGTAAATCGCCATAGAAAGCTGGGCTGGGGGTGATGTGGGAGGAATTCACCCCCCAGGGGGTCTGCTTTAATTTCAGGGCATTGCACCACGAACTGTTTAGGACATCAAGCGAGCAAATGACAAAGAATCGAGAAAGCCCTGTGACCAGGCAGATCTTTCATCTTTGTTGTTCCAGCTATTTTAACATCTGGTTATTTTACTGAAGTCTCATGCTGTGAACATGTGCAAGAAAATTCCATAACAAGACCCCGATGGACCCACATCCAACTCATATTTACACCTTGGACAAAAATTGAGCACAGCATGCATTTAATTACTTCTCTAAAATCATCAAATCCATACACACTCAAAGTACATTCTTTTAAATTCGACAGCACAAGTTGCTAACTACTGGGGATTCAGACAAAATAAGCAGTGAAACAGTAAAGACTACAAAGTAAGTTGTAATGAGAAGAATTACCACCTTTTCTTGTTTGGGGGGGGCAGAAGGGTTTAGGAAGTCGTTATACACATGAGCTGGGGGGAAAGGAGAGCTAGGAACTGTGGGAAGGAGAGAGTCAAGGACGGTTCCAGAGAGAAGTTACTGGTGGGTTTAGCTCAAGAGGAACAACAGGTGTTGACAGTAAGCGGCTTTGGTCCCCAGATTAGCCTCCTGTCAACACTGCCCTGACATGCCTCTTCGGAAAAATGTTCAGAAGCATCTTGAGACAGGAGGAGTGCGATATTAGCATGGAGACACATCCCTCACATCAATGTAGGTGTACTTCCTGTTTAGGTACCAAGTAAATATTTCCTGCTTTACGCTGGCTAAGTCTTTCCTTGGTTTTGTCTTTTGCTTAGAGGCTACCCATAGCCAGGATAAGGATCTAGATCCCCCACTGGGTCTAATCCCCATGTAAAGCCAGAGGTCTCATCCCAGATATCCGTTCACCTGCTAGTGGATCAACATGCTTTAGACTGATGAAGGACAGCATGGCAACATGCACACTAAAAACAAACAGGCCAACTATTTCTGCTTGTCTTTTATTACTGTTTTACAATATAGTACATTGTATAACCATTTATACAAGAATTCACATATTAACAAGTCTGTCCATTACATATCATAATAGCACATTCTCAGTACTGAAAGCATGTCACAGTATGGAGTGTGGCGGGGTGGGAGGTCACGTGACAGCATGCCAACCGAGCATGGAGGGGAGGGGGCGGAGCTTAGTGTGCACACACCCTCCCACCTAGGGGGTGCTCAGCCTCACCCTCAGTGGGTAACTGGAAATGGGGTCTGAGATAAAGGAGAGCAGTAGTGACAAATTAAGACATGAAGAGTTTGGGGGATAGGAAGAAGCTGACCCACACAGTAAAATCGCATGTTTATGAATGGGGAAAAAAAAAAAAAAAAAAATGTATAATTGCCAAGTGCCGATGATTCCTGCTCACAGGAAAGTCCTTTCAAGGTTTAAAAATACCCACCTAACTGTAGTTAAAAACCACAAATTGCCTCAAATGAACAGCTAATCCAGGCTTCCAGAAAAGATGGAAAAAAAACAATACTGGGAAGTTCCATGCCGGTCTGGTCCGAGGTACCCTGACTGAGTGGAAGCGGAGAGTGCTATGAATGAGAACGTTGTTCCTCGTATAAAAACTATGGGTCAGAACTGAGAGAGCGACCTCGAATCTCATACGCAAGCAACTCTCTAGTGTGCAGATATGCCAACCAGGCAGGCCCGTGCCCATGTCATGCCATCAAGGCAAAGCATGTACACGTGCGCACACACACACACACACGCGCACACACACACATACACACACACACACACACACACACACACACACTTGAGAGCTCCCATACAGAATATTGGCTTGTATTCAACTGTGTTT
>JAODJW010000113.1:886801-898209 GCA_026777045.1 Hyperopisus bebe
ACCCAAACCCTCAGCCCCACCCCCCCTTCGCACTCTCTCCCACCTTAACCCTTAGCCACATCCTCCACTTGATCCACACCTCCTCATCCAAACCCCCACCTGCATGCACTTCAGCAGCTCCAAGAAGGTCTCAAACCCCTCCAGAAACTTCTCCCTGAGTTTGTCAGTCCACTCTGAGGGGCGGCTGATCAGTACATACCTGCAGAACAACTTCTCACTTGTGACACAGACGTCATCTCCTTATAATCACTCTAACACACGCGTATACACACACAGATTCACTCATTCGCATAAAAATTCATGACAATTTTATAACCTTTGTATCTGCAAAATCTGATTTATTAATATATTTGAGGCCCTATGCCTTTATTATTTAAAAAGGTGACCAATAATTTTTGACCAGTAATCTTATATTTAGATTGAATCTCCCTCTCTAACCTGTGTCTGTATCTGTAACGCAGTGAACTGCATAATGTCATTCTTTTACATCGCATCGCACCGCACTGAATTGCATTATATCGAATCACGTCATGTTCAATCGCACTGTATCGTAACAGGGGTGAACATATTACTAGTTGCTTCATATGTATCTTTAATGTATTAGATCGTTGGCAATGCATCAAGATGCGTATCGCATCAGCCTCTGATGGAGATGCACATCCCTCACTCACACACACACACACACACACACACACACACACTCACTTGAGGTCCCCGAGGAGGCTCTGCACACGCCGGAACTTGAAGGCCTGCTGGGGCGTGTAGCGCTCGAACTGGAAGCGGCCCTGCAGATCTCTGTGCCGCAGATGCTCCACAAAGGTGCGGATGATGGTGGCCATCAGGTTCTCTTCCGTCATCAGCATGCGTGCCTGGTTGTTTTTGGAAGGGGGGGGTGGGGGGTTAATGGGTCGCGGACCGAGCCTAATCGCCGGTCCTTGGGTTTTACCCCTGGGCAGTGAGGACGGAGCTTGTAAATCCAAACTGGCGAGCGATAACCCATCCTCAAAGCACTGAGTAATGAGATCAGAGCTCTCAAACCGGCACCGTTTGGATCCGGGCAAACGGGTCGGCGTGATGCAACACTAAGAAACGCTTCCTGGTGTCTAGACAGCCTCTCTGGTTTGATGTTGAACACAAACCCACACGCTTTTAAAGTGTGCGTATAAATAGATAACAGGAGTGCAAGAGCGCAGTTCTAGAAGATTCTAATGATCCCGCCTCGTGAGGCGCCTACTCACCAAGGAAGGCACCGTGAACATTTGCACGGAGAGGTCCGTGACTGAGAACTCCCTGTCGTGGTCGTCCTTCACATAGTCGCTCTGCAAGCGCTCATAATTCTGAATGGGCAGGGGGGAGGGTGGGGCACAAGAAGGCAGAATTGTGTGTGTGGAGGGGGGGGGGGGGTTTGGTACTCACCATGGTGGGCACAGTGAAGAGCTGGACAGACAGAGATGTCACTGATACTACACGATCATGATCGTCCTCCATAAAATCTGTCTGAAGGCGCCAGTAACTCTAAACGGGGGGAGGGGGAAGAGATTCACTTCCAGGTCAAAAGGCAGGCAGATGTCCCAGTGACCGTTCCAATGACCTCTGCCCTTTGTCCTCCCCCCCAGCAATAAGGCCAGCAGGCCATACGATTAGACAGGTCTGTCAGGCTGCGGAGCCTGGACCAGGGAGGGGGCGGACTAGCCCACATTAGGGCCCAACCCCAGACTCCCTTCAGCTTCACAAGGACCAGCTTCCAAGCTCAGATTTTAGGAGGGCGGCTGGGGCGCTATTCCTGAAGTCATGGCGTCATCTCACAATCAATCACTGGTTGTGTACATGTTTATCTTTTAGCTAGGTTAAGTTGGGGGATATGAGATGACCGGAATACATTAGGAATAGGAGCCTTCATCTTACCTACTGCACTGCTGAAAACTACAATCAAAATTTCTACACAAAGACAACCCATAAGCGGCCGGCACTGAAAACCAGCATTAGAGATCAAATTTTACGTGGTTTACAATGGAATTCATGGGTTCTGGTTACATTACTCTTGACACCAGAAACTCCTCCTTAATTTTCTAAAGAGCATGAACAGAGTGCTGAACAGGCTTCAGAGTGCCGCTATCCTCAGAGACCAAAGGCCTTTATGTTAACGAGCACAGGGTGTAGCATTCAGTTTAGGCTGTTTTCAGCTGCTGCAGCGGTATCACACAAACATGCACAGGCGCGCACACACACACACACACACGCGGAGGTTTCTCACTTTGGCAAACTGAATGGCGAACAGCTTCTTATATTTCGGGTCCATGAGAAGGCTGCTCATTAAGAGCTGGTGGTAGACGTTCCTCGCACCTGGAGAAGAGCCACCGGCATGAACAGGGGAGAACGCCAGAATCGGGGACCCACTGGAGACCCCTGTGGCCCCACTGAAGGCAAGCCCGCATGGGCTGCACCTCCACGTTAGCACCCTGAGGACCAACCTTTCCACATCTTGGAGTCACAAAGCATAAGGGTGTCTACCAGGGAGTTCTCCCCTAACGGGCCCTTCTCCAAGCCCACCTGGCACAGGATCCTCCGCAGGGCGTCTGGCATGGGGGGGAAAGCGGCTTTAATGACGCACAAGCGGAGGCATGAAGGAGAAGCTTTGGTAGCGGGCGGGGAGGAGACTAACCAGAGTATCCGATTACCTGGCCCAGCCAGGCCAGGGCTTTGAGGGCGAAGCACTGGTGAGCCACCACTGAGGAGTGCATGACCTGCACACGTAGGGGCTTGGTCTGCCGGCTCGTGTTCCTCTGCGGAGGTCAGATAAACACATGGTCAGAGACACCAGCGCCCGCAGCCCCACAGCGATCAGAAAGCTTCGGGGAGCTCTGAATGCCATGGCTGGTTAGGTAACCACACGCTACTGGCTGCAGATTAAACCAGGCCGGCAGACTCCACCCACTATGGCCCTTTAAGTACCACTGCTCAGCACAATTAAAGCACAAATGCTTCACTGTCCACCGGAGAAATGCAGGCATGACATTAGGGCCTGAGGCTGATGTGGGAAACCTTGGTGACTTTAGGGTCTCTCAGAACCCTAAATTTGGCAGAAGCTCATTTAACCACCAATCAAAATTACATCCAGGACCACAATGGGAGTGCCCATACTTATCACTTCCCAACGGCTGTCCAAGCCATAAGCTCAAATCAGGGTAAACGGGAAGCAGATTGCAGATGGGTGCTACACCACAGCTGGGAAAGTGTTTCACATGCAATGTGCTTACAGAACAGTGCAGAATACAGTCCCCTGCCCTCACATGACAGCAGACTCACCACAATGACAGTCTTGGCCTGCTCGCAAAAATGGAAGTCGCCATAGCGCACAGACTTCCGCCCCTGAGAAGTAGAAAACACACACACATTAAGAGGCAGGCACATGGGGCGTAAACCTCACGCTGAGCCAAACTGCACCGGGGGGACGGTCACTCACGTCTCTGTCCACCGTGGTGGCGAAGCTGACCGCCTCTTTCTGGGTACAGTTCACAGCCTTTTGCAACGTGTAGATGACCTGCTCATAGGTGTGCACCTCATCGTTGAACAGCATACAGTAATACGTGTCCCCCCGCTCCCTAGAGGGGACGGCCGGGAAGTGAGTCGAAGTCTGTCCACCCCATCATTCAAACCCCCTCCACCATCAGTCATCCAATGGCAGTGTTCATAAACGAACATCATGAGGCCTCAGCTGGCTGCCTGTTTGGGGGAGGGTACTTACGGAGGTTCCAGGCCAGCTGGAAGCTCGTTTTCCTCTTCCCAAGTCAGCATGTCCACAGCGTACCTCAGCACGATGGAGAACACGCTGTAGGTGCGAGTGATCATGTCGGCCGATAGTTGATCCAACGGGTCCTGTGGGCCATCGGACGCAGTGACACTCGTGAGACATGCAGAGGTCAGCACCTTCCAGACCGAGATCGGCAAACTAAACACGATGTGGCGTCATTTCCA
The DNA here is from genome assembly GCA_026777045.1 of Hyperopisus bebe. Classification (NCBI taxonomy): domain Eukaryota; kingdom Metazoa; phylum Chordata; class Actinopteri; order Osteoglossiformes; family Mormyridae; genus Hyperopisus; species Hyperopisus bebe. Next base: position 890,777 of record JAODJW010000113.1, read on the forward strand.
CATTCAGGCTGGGAGTGCATGAAGGCGGCCCAGGGCACGACACTCACAGAGAGGCCTTGCAGAGAACACTGCATTCTGATTTTCCAGTGTAAAGAGCTGATTTATAGGATGTGCATGTATCACAGTACTGATGTCTGACTCTGAACTGCTAATTTCCCAAGCAGCACATTAACAGGAGTCTCATAATGCTAATGCAAGTGGCACACGGTGTCATTTTTAAAAAGAGTAAAAGTGCTAATTATAAAAACAAACAGCCAGACATTTCACAGGAGCAAATTCTACATGAAATGCAACATCTGACTGCGAAAGTCATGAAAAAACTGACCCTCCCCCACTACCGAATGCTCCCGATGAAAAAAAAAAAGCCATTCACACTCCATTAGTAATGCATCGCTAATGTTTACAGGAAATGGCTGTTTATGGATTTTAGTTAAGACTAAAACCTGAATATATAAAACCAGCCAAGATGAGACCATAATACCAGAATGGGGGGTGCAAGAATGCACCGGTCATGTGTTTTTCTGAAGTGAGGGGCATCTACTTACACCTATCTGCTCTTGCAACAGCAGCCATCGCCCACCAAGCAAGATGCCAACTGAGTCAAGGACTGACATTTACTCCCTTTACGTGTCAGACTGTGACCCGGCACTAGCACCCTCCCCTCGGTTTAACGCCTCACCTCCTGTGAGGAGTCACTGATGCTGGGCTCATGTTTCTGGCAGTAAGGACCCTTTTTCCAGGCTTCCGTGTCCCCACAGTCACAGAAGCCTCCGCCCCCGGAGGTCGTCATCTGCAACGGAGGCATGCGAGTCAAAGGCAGAGCACATTCTCACACACGCGTACACACAGGCACTCCAGCACACATACCCAGAGCCTTTAATGAAACATCTTTAGCTGATCTCACACACAGACACACACACAGCCTGTACTGTGCCACAAAATGCTGTCACCTGCAGCAGCGGAGGCCAGCACAGATATACTATCATAATAAACTTAGAATTCGGCGATCAGTGATCATTGTTGATACACCACTGCACATTGTGCACAACAACGAAATGTGTCCTCTGCATTTAACCCATATGTGAGATCGTGACATAGCAAGGGGCAGCTAATTCAGCACCCAGTGAGCAGTGCTTGGGGGCAGTACCTTGCTCAGGATACCTTAGTGGCACCTTGCTGGTCGGGAATTCGAACCAGCAATCTTTCAATTACAAGTGCACATCCCTAACCATTAGGCCACCACTGCCCACTTGCTAAAATGTTTAAAATACTAATGAATATAACATGAAATTAGCAATGGGTGACAGCAAACATCTTATCTTGTAATTAATCAACGTAATTAAAATGACTTCCAGGGTACACTTGAAACGCCACCAATCATACTGCATATTATCCCAGGTGAGAACAAGGATGATGCCATTACAGGGTGCAAATTACATATGGGACAGGTCTGATTTCAGTTCGACCCGGCCTTTGACACTGAAAAATTGACAGCTGGGCCTCTAATTTTTGGAATAATATGCGAGTGGTGCCACAGCCAATAGGCTTTTGCGGGTGTGGTCTCACAAAACCCACATGCCAGCAACTAAGAGTGACACTGGTGCAAGCATTGGCTTCATGGTGGAGAGAATGGGCTACCGATCCCCATGTGTGTGTTGGTGCATGTTCCTACCCTGTAGCGGTGTCCTTTATGCACGCTGCCCAGGAAACACTGCATACAAAGGACGCAGGTAGGGTCGGCGGCGCACTCCCTGTGGGCATGGAGGAGAAGGCACACGGTGAGAACGCATGCAAACAGGCAGACACACACACGCACACATGTACGCGGCTCACTGAAACCCCTGCACTTAGCTGGGACCGCTTGGCCAAGTGGGGAGGTTTCCATAATCCACCTACCTGCAGGAGTAGGTGGGCTCGCCCACCTTGAAGACATGGCCGCACAATTGCGAGGGCTGGTTGCTCTGCTCCAGCTTGGCCAGGCCTATGGAGGGGTCCTCCCCGCACAGGTACCACTCCAGCGGTCCTTGCAGAAGCAGCTGGGCCAGAAGATCCTCATTCTGGGGGTTCAGGTTGGGCCCCAGGCAGTAGATCTTGGGTACATAGCGGGCCAGGTGCTGGTAGACTGCCTTGGGAAGGTCGGAGGCTTGGAGCCATTTCTGTGCAAATAGAAGTAGGCGCTTCATTATTGTGAGTTACTGTGCTGCCATCTAAACACAAAACCATAGTCCACCATAAGACAAAAGGATGCCAGCCAAAACACAGCTCTCTTAGATCACCGCCAACCCCCAACCCATAATAGTGAACACACAGAACTGGGCAACAGAAAGAAAAAGTAACTGACACTGCAAGTGGAAGTGGGTGATGTATGAGTTGATAGAGAGATGGCTGGGTTAAGATTAGACAATCTTACACTGCAGGAGGCCAAGATGAAACACTGAAGCATAGTTTCTCTTTAGCTCATAATCTGAATTGTATCCCTCCATAGTAACCTGTCCCAGAAATAGGGACAGGTCATCTGACTAATGGTGTGTCCAAACAAATCAAACAGCAGTACGTAAACGGCCTGAGTCAGTGAACACAAGCTTTGGGGCCAAGCTCTCAGATTGAGAAGAGGTAAACATGCCAAGTGAGTCGCTCTGTGTATGTGTGTATGCGTCTCTGCCAGCAGCTTCATAAATAGAGTGTTCTCCTAACCCATCACCTTCCTCACAGGACAAACAGCACCCCCCTATTTCAAACCAAAAAAAAAAAAAGATAATAGATTGGGCTCCTGAACCCTGTGTTACTGAAGATGAGTTTTCTTTTTCAACGAAGCCCTCCTAATACTACACAAAGTAGGGCTGGGCGATATCATATGGATATCATATCGCGCACGCGCAATAATCACTAGGGCTTCAGATGACAGGCGCAACATTTGGCCATGCGCCAGCTTTTCGGTGCTATACGGACATTTATTTACGCCCACAATTTAAGCAGTTTAGTAGTATGGCTAAAATATTAATAAGGCTTTGTATGTTGTCCAAAAGTCATTATTAGTGTAAATACGGCAAATCCTTATGTAGAGTTGGCGATATGGCCTAAAAATAAAATCTCCAATTTTTTTTCCCCACGATAAATCCGATTTTCGATTTTAATCGATTTTCCCCTCCCTTACTAAAAATCAAACTATAGATGACAAATAAATGGTTCAAAACAAGTTTTAACTTTATTTTATACTTTAACTTTAAAGTAAAATCTGACAAGCCAAAAAAATGCTTGCGAGATGGCAGACCACGCCATTGTAAACACTTTTAGCATGTTGATGAATCCCGGCTTTTCCACAGTATGTATGGACACCATGTCTTTTGCAATATACATCTTGACAGCGTTTGTTATCGCTTTCCACCGTGCCCCATTCTAATCATATGGCACACAGTTCGAAACCGTGTCAGGGACGGTTGCTTGCTTAACTTTGGATGTTGTGCTGGTGCTGTGGGTATTTTCATTTTGCTGGAAACTGCACTTCTCCCACTTCGCTGCGTGCCTCTGCTTTAGGTGCTGGAATAAATTTGTCGTGCAGCTTCCTTTGGTTGCAACAGTTTTTAAACATTCTTTGCAACGAGGACTTGTTTGATCTGTGTCCGACGGCGCAAAAGCGAACCACTGCCATGTTGTTTGTGAATCCGCTACAGTGTTTGGGTGCGCCGCGCTAATTTACCCGTGAATAACGATGTGTTGCATTAGTTCCGCTTTTGGCGCTCGCGTGTAAAATAATAAAATCGATTTTCATAAAAATACATCGTCCTGAACTGTAAATTCGAATTAATCGATAAAATCGTTTTATCGTCCTCCTCTATCCTTATGTTTAATAAATGTGTCAGACTTGGAACTGCAAAAAGTACCACCACACCGCCGACGTCTTTTTATGTTGTTTATCCACAAGATCTCTCTTAAAAGATGTTGTGGCTGCTCTTCTTCACCGCGACTTCAGTGCATATTGCACTGAGGTATACCAAACCGTAGTATAGCAAAACAGTATTATGTGGGGTGCTCCGCTAATCGAATTTAAGAAACGTAAAATTTATACAGATTACTAACTTTTGGGTATCACAAAACGCATCTCATTAATATTTAAGCCATACTACTAATCCTCTTACCAAATTATGGTTCCCAGCCAGTAATCATGCGGATTCATCCATCCCTATAATCTACTTCATCAAAAGGTGAACATTTGAAAGCATCTGAAGAGCTCTCAATAAGGTGGCCTTGTTTTACTTATCTCGTCTGAAAACATACCAACCTACTCAAATTCCCTGCCATGTTCAGACAAGCACCATCTCCCTGACAGAAACTCCAATACCCTGTGCAAAAACGTAGCATGAGGAGACATTTGTGGAGTTACATGCTTCTGCTTGTGTGATGTTTTGATCAGGCCCCCACTTGGGACATGCTACCACTCCAACACATCCCACCAAGACCCTGCAGGTGTAACTATATGACAAACAGGAGGGCATCAAACAGCTGCTGTTCTCATCTATTGCAACCAGTAAACAGATTTCTACACAATATACTGCACCTGTTTTTAGAATGGAGAAAACCCTGAACCATCAGGAAAAAAAACAAGTTACTTACTTTTCCTCTGTCCCCTTTCACTAACTACCTGATACCCAACATTTTCCACCCTGAGAGATTTCACACCACACATCCAAAGGGGGAATCTGTTCTCCCTTATAATTAAAGCATGCACAAGGCAGCTTCTCAACTGTGCTTAAAACAAAATTCAAACAAGACATATTAAATATATGCAGAAACTGCATTTTTGCTGACCTACAAAAATAACACACAATGCAGAAATGGCCATTGTATAGCACAATAATCACTCCTGCTCATTTAAAAGCACAAGGAGGAAGAGATGTAGTATTTCAAGCTTATAAGAATCAGTTAAGCCAGACAGAACACAGAAATTCCTGTTAACGGAATAGATTACACAAAATCGGTCATCAATGGCACAAATAAGAAAATAAACGTCAAAGATCTGCTAACCTGGATTTAATTTAGTGCTTTTATGGCAGTTTCCTAAATAAATATTCATACTGGCAAGCTGACACCCAGACAGGTGTTTTCTCTGTACAACAAAATTACTGTAGATTTTGTAATCTGTCTCCTTAAGTGTTCACACCATATTTTATAGCTACATTAAAACAAAATATATAACTCACCAATATTTGACAGTGGATAAAACATTTTGTACGTACTGAGAGTGAGCTATTACCAGGCTGCACTATAGACGTGGACCAAGGTGTCCAGCTATGTTTGTGTGCGTACATATATCAAAAAATGTATTTGTTGATAGCAGTTAAACGCTTCCAGATCAGTGGACTCATTAATACACCGCGAGGGTATTAATCAAATTTCGCCTTATTCTAGTTAAAATGGGAGCAAATTGACAGTTGGATATTTTGATCAAATGGCTAGTGTGTGGCATAAACACAATTACAGTTGACCTGTAATGAGAAAGCACACTTTAAAGAGGAATACGTTTACAATTACACCTAACATTTAGTATCCACAACTCCAACTAGTTCACAGGCGCATCCTATTAGTTAGTTAGCAACGAGAATAAGCCGCAAGGCTGTTTACTTGGAGATAACAACAGCTGTCTTTGCGAGCTAAACATACAGCTGTAGCCAAACATAAACTGTAACAGTACGGGGAAAATATTTTACGACAATACTAATCGTTTTCGGACTGCCAAAGCTACCGAAGCACTGTCAGTAAAGGCGGGGGGAATAAATGTCATTTTTAGGACGTGTTGTACAAAGCAGCGTTTCGCTGAGCCAGCTGAGTTAGCAGGCTAACGGCGTAGCAAACTAGCAGCTAGGGCCGCAAACGGCAAAACAAGCCGAGCTCGGAGGGGAAAATTTAGCAACTTTCATCGCTCCGCGAACAGAGAGCGACTCCCTCGCTTAGCTCCGCCGCCAAGTACGACCGCTGTCGCCTACCAGGCCCGTGTCCTTAGCGGAGAAGTCCAGGAATTCACTGCACAGGGCGGACGGTGGTTCACGGTCTGACTCGGCCGCAGCCATCTTGAGCAGCTCGCTCTGGCCCTCCCTCGCGACCAGGTGCAGGAAACGGAAATCAGGCGCCGTGTGCCACGCGCCGCCGCCACACGCGACTGTCGTTTAGCTAATCTATGGCAAACTAGGAGCTGATGCGGCTTTTCACGGATGTACGGGTATGGGTGTGGGAGCACTCACAGCATCTTTAATTATATCATTATGAACTTCAAATAGTGCAAAAATTATAATTAAAATGCAAAAGTGACCATAAAAAGGATCCAAAGTTTCCACTCTAGAGTGCACAAGGACAATAATAAGTGTTTCTAACTCATGTGATCTATTTGTTCATTTATGCCAGTATTGATTATATAAAGACATCGATATAAGGGAAACGTGTTGTTTCAAGGAGGAAGCAGAGACATCAATTAATTAAAACAAGACAATTTGTACCGTTTCTGTGATTGAAATTACACCAACCGTCATTCACGTATAACCAAGATAGCTGCCGTGTTCCTGGAATACGATCGAGCTACGCCTTGTCATGAAATCCACGCAGAATTTATGTTTTTTTTTTAAATGTTTTATTGTAGTATTTAAATTTCTTTAACTTTCTAACACTCTATTTTGTCATTGGATCTGTTTCATTGTAGACATTTAACCTGTTTCTATGTTTCTCCACCTCCTTATGCTTAGAAAATATGATTGTTCATAGTAAAGGATAGATAACATTTAATGTGAAACTTAAAAATATTTTTGGGTACCTTTGGAAATATGGCTATTGTAATTCCGTAAGGTGATTTTTATTATCTTGTGCGTACAAGACAATTAACTTGTGCGATTTTTTAAAAACACCATATGAGACTTTAGGGGCTCCATATTATAACATACCATAATAAGGCCTCTAAATGATAATTATAATAAATACGCATTATATTTAAATTTAGACCATAACAAGACTGATACATCAATAAAATTGTTTTACTGGTCCCTCTAGTATCAGGAGCTGGAAGGCTAATGACCCTGATGTGTGCCAGGAAATAGATCACATGACTACTCCCAGTGTCACATGGTACACTCCACATAGGTCAGTATCAGGTGGGAACCCACTGCACCCTGGGAGCTCTCAGGCCCCTTTTCCACTCCACTGGTGCCAGTGCTGGCACTGGGGCTGGTGCTCGGCTGGGGCTGAAGTTGGGAACCAGCAAGAGCCGGCCTGCATTTCCACGAACTTGAGAACCCAGTGGGAACCAGGTAACAACACTGCCCCCACGTCACAAACCACGCCCACTTTCCGACATTATCTTTATTTTGCGTTGCCTTGGTTACTCCGCCCACCTCTCATGATGACACAGGTGCTTCATCCAGACCAGCAAAGGTTTGGTGCCACTTCGGAGC
>JAODJW010000113.1:898309-918737 GCA_026777045.1 Hyperopisus bebe
TTGGTTACTCCGCCCACCTCTCATGATGACACAGGTGCTTCATCCAGACCAGCAAAGGTTTGGTGCCACTTCGGAGCAATTTTTCTGTGGGAAAAACATGGCACTGGTTCCAAATTGGGGATCGGCACTGGATCAGCTGCGGCACCTTTGCAGTGGAAAAGGGGTATCAGAGTCTCTGTTGTCTTAGTGCACAGTCTTCGTTGCCCGCTGGTTCGCTGGGTACCTGAAGTAAGAGATGCCAGACCTCAGAAGCAATGTCACTGCTTATTGGCTATTGGTACCATACAGGCTAATTAACCAGCCAACCAGTGTAGGGCACTATATTCCATGTACTGCTTGTCAGCCATTTTAAAATGAGCCTGGTGCCTCATAAATGAACAAACACTTCATATAAAGTAGAAATGGCTACTTGAGCCTGATTATTGCTATTTTTTGGCAGCCTTAGTAAGACATGTCTTGCTTACAGTGCAAATAGAAAACTCAAAACGTCTAGGGACTGGAAATGGCGCTCAGAATAACACACTGTGAAGGTTACCAGAGCAGAAGGTATAGTGGCACTTTACCGGTTTATTGAGGCATGGTGTGGGGGGGGCTTCCTTCACCGGCATCCTCTGTGGTCTTATTCTTTACACCTGTGGAGAACGTTAACACAGTGTCAGCTCCGTCCGGGTGAATCACTCCAAAATCACTATGTGAAGCAGCACTTTGCGGTTTCAGTGGTTGTTAAAAACAGGGAGGGTGTGAGTCATTGTTTTAATATTCTCTTTGTGGCTCTGAGCTAGACTGACTGCCTTCTCTGTATAGTACACTGTGCAAACCCTGTCTTATCTACACACAATGTATTTTCTGTGCGGTATTATACCAGAGTGAATACACTTGGATTAATAGTTCTCTGGTTCTGGTCCTGATCAGCTATTTGTACCGTGTTTCCCTAGAAATTTTAAATCATCTGTGGGTTTCTTTGCAGTTCTGTGAGTGGGTGGTACTAACATAGCCTGGATCTGGACTGTATCAAGTTCTGTAATAGAACTTGCAGCTCCTTCACATCCTTCTTCAGTGTGCTTAGGTCCTGGCTCAGCTGGTTCTGGCCCATTTCCAGGTCCTGGAGAGTACTCAGACACTGTCCCTCGTTTAGCAGCACCGACCTTTCCAACCAAAAAAAAAAAATCAGAGGGAAATACTCTGTTTACTGGGTATTTACAGAGACATGGCTAGAAATACTGGTCTTCCTGCTAGGCTTGCTATTTTTAATCTACATAAATACCAGGTATATATGTTATAGAATCTTCCAAATGGGGGGACCTTGACAGCAGGATAGTAGAAATTGCCAAGTGGAGGTATAATATTCCTCAAGGGTATAAATGATACTTTATCATATTCAGGGGCCTCTGTAAAGTGTTGGGCCCTCTGAATCTGTCAGGAGATCCGTGCCCCTGCTGTGGCCCTGGCTAGTACATAAGTATCCATACAATAACAGGCCCGGTGCTTTAGGCCGCTACCCACCTGGGTCTTCTCTTCCTGTCACCCCCTTCCTCCAGGTCCAGCGGGGACATGTCCCTGTTAATCTTCAGGAGCTCATCCAGAGTCTCCTGTCACAATAAAGGGCCAAGAAACAGCCGTAAGAGAGATTTCCAACAAAGGACTGCGAGCGTGGAACCAGCAGGACCTCCCACCTCCCTGTGCTACCTTGACCCCCACAGCTATCTTCCTTGTCTCTTCATGCCATTCAGGATCAGTGACAAAGTGCTGGTGACAGAACTCGCCGAGGGGTGCGCAGTGGCGCTGGACGTAGCGGTCGTCGCAAAGGGCTCTCAGACTCGGCATGGACTCCTCCACCTGCAGGATGACGGCAGCCTGCTGCATAACGCCGTTGGCCTGAGCATTCTCATACACCCTGGGAGGGAGGACACTCGTGAAACACGCCACCTGGAAGGAAGCAGCACACCCACGCCTCACAACGCCATACCTTTGGAAGGTGTCGGACAGGAGTGCAATGAGCAGGTTGACGCAGAGTATAGCCGACAGACCCAGGAAGGTTCCGCAGAGCAAGTAGGCCATCATCGCGTCTATGGCCACCATGGCGTCAAACTCATACTCGTCCACCAGTGTGATGCGGTACAGACTGTATAGCAGCTGGGGGACTGTCTGCATACTGGGCACAGCCTCCATGCCTGAACATGGTGTGAGAATGAAGTGGAGCGTGACAGAACCATCGGCTTAACGATACCACGAAAAACTGGATCCACCTCACTGACATGGTGAGTGCAAGCTTCCTGGGTGGATTATACCTTCTGCAGTCCGACTGGGCTTGTGGAACGTCGGTACCTATTTGGATGCCCCCTTACCTCCGAATATGATCCAGAAGGCACAGGCATAGGGAATGAAGATTTCCACGTACAAGAAGAGGAACCGGAGGACGTCACCGACAATATTGCCGAGCATCACGATGAATGGGCCCATTTCCCTGACGACAGCACAGTGCAGGATGTCAGTACATCCCACAACTACATGCACTTTCACGTCCCTCTAGTGCAAAACCACAATGATGTGTATTAGACAAACATGTCACTTTTAAGAAAACAGCATCTTTAATGCCTTACAGCAATTAATAAGTAGAGATGTAATTATGAGAGTAAAGGCGATGAATTTAATTAGACTGCTGAGGATTCCTCTGATGAAGGATCGAGCATCCCAGTGGTGAATTAGCCTGTGGAGTCAAAAACACAAAGTCTCCCATGGTGATCTGAAGGCTCTGGCCATCTGGCGAGTGGATACCTGATGATTCTATCCCACTGTCGTCACGGTTACCTTAAGGCTCTGGCAGGGAGTCACTTTTGCAGCATTGCCATGGTTACCTAAAAGCCCTGACATGTTTCATCAGCCGTAGCCAGAGGAAGATGATGGTCACAGCGAAGAGGCGGAGGCTGTACTCTCGCAGTGCACTCTCGACAAGAAGGATGTCGGCCACATGGATTCCGAAGACCACCGTTAGCAGCACGTACACCAGCCAATCAAATACATTCCTGTTAAAAAAAAATACACCAGTTGACAGGTGTGACTAACGTACCTCAGTTATAAGCTAAACCTCAAAATGGATCCATTTTGTGTCACAAACGAACCTACTTGAAGCATTTTAAAGTTCTGTCACTCTTGTGGAAATATTTTAAAGATGAATATTATGAACTTCTTGACACGGACAATTTAACGTGGAAACAGATGGCAAGATAAAAGCCAACCTGACAGTAGATGAAAGGCATACATGAGCACCTAGGAGCGCGCTGGGTCATTTACCAGAGATCTCGGTAGTAGTCTGGCTTCATTTTCCTGACAAATTCAATTTGCTTCTCCAGGAAGTGCTGCTCCTTTTCAAACAGGGAAATGAAAGCTCCTCAGTCTCTACTAATTACACCTCAGACCCCTGAATTTTTTTCCTGGTATATCTGAAGTGAAATAGAGGCTCAATAAGGTTCGTCATATACTTTATTTAAGCAAGAAGTCAGCTGAGAAGGTAATTGTGACCAGCGGAGAGTGCTCTTTACAGTAATGGACTGTAAAATGGGTTTGTAGGGAAAAAGCTACATGCAGCTGCTGTGACGGGTCAAGCTCTCTGTTTCTCTTCAGGTCCTTTGCAGCTGCACCGTTATATGACGCCAGATGCACAGCACAAACGGTGCTGACCTGGGGCCACATGGGATGCACGCGGCGCAGGTCGTCATGGACGCGGCGCTCAAGCCAGCTGCGCCACCTCTGCAGCTTCCTGTGGGAGCGAGCCAGCTCGGCCACCTCCCGGGAGACCTCTGCCACAGTGAGCCCCAGGGCGAGAATCACCACCAGGACCCTCCACCAGTCCTCCATGGAGTAAAGAGATGTGTGGGGGGGATGAGAGGATGTGTTATTGGTGGTGACAGTTTGGTCACTTGCCTTCCCTTTCTGTCCTCATCGATTAGCCCTTTGTTCATTCTCTCTCATGATTGTCCTTTCTTTGATTTTCACTATGAGATCACGCCATGCTCCCTTATCTTTCTTGTCAATCTCCCCCCCCCCTTCTCAATAATCACTCCCCCCCACTCTCCTTCAGAGGTTCCATCTTTTCTTCCTTCCTCACCTCAGGAAAAACATAAGGATGCTCCTCATCTCGGACCACGGACACTGAAATGGCAACCGTTGTCCAGGAAACGATGAAGAGGAAATTTAAAATCAACAGTATCCAGGCACCAGTTCTATAAAATATAAAGGATAAATGGAGTGTTGTATCAGTGAAGACCTCTCAGATACCCTCAGGCCAACCAGCCCCGATGCTCTGAGATGGGAGCCAGATAAGAGAACCGCAGAAGGAAGGCCAACTGAACGATTTATCTGTGAGCCTCTCTTCCGTGTTATTCACGGCAGATGAAGGGGCTTCAGACGGCACACCAGATAAAGCTGCAGCTTAGTCTTCAGAGGAACAGGGTACTTACTCTTTATTGCTTTACCAAAATATCCTGCTCCACACTTGCCCTTGGATATGTCTGACCCCGATGCATGAACCCCCGCCAAATTTGTTGCCCCACCCCTGCCAAACTTCGATTCATCCATGAACATCTCTACCGAGTCCCTGCTTCAGATTCTTCCATCTCGACCTGAGACATAACCCCCCTCCCCCGAGCAAGACATACCTGCCGTACAGGTTCCACTTCACTGTGATCAACTTCAGCACCACTGGGTGCATGATCAGGTCCAGCTTCCTTTTCTGCACGATTAACTCCAACTGTCAAAGTGAGATCTGGGATAGAGCACCAGGAACATGTGACCCTCAGACCCCCCCAACCTCCTTATTGGCCTACCGGTGGCATAGGTTCATTCACAATCCTCCCTGAAAAACAACCCGACAAACATTGTGCATCAGAAGTGGAAAGCTAAGCGGGCCAGGCTCTGCTATGGGCCTGCTCAGCAGAGCGAGTGAATCCACTTACTGTCTGAGTCACACGAGCTCCCTTTCCGGGCTGGTTCTGGTTCCAGCAGGTGCAGGTAATAAAACTGCTGTCGAGTTGTCCGGTCTGTCGAGTGGAACTGGTTGAGTGCCAAGTGGGCCTTGAATGACATGGTAATATAATGAAGGACAGCAGGACTGCTGGAAGAGTGGGAGTCTGGAAACAGGCAATAAATGAGCCATAAACACTCTGAAAACTGTGATGAGCTGCAGAGTGACGCGAAAGTCCCAGTTTCCATGTTCACTGAAAGGCGGCAAGGAAGACTCTGACCCCTGCTTACCATAGGAGCCATCTGGTCAATCATGGCGGAGATGCAGAGCTGTCCGTCAGAGTCCTGCACACCGGCGTCCGCCCCAAGCTCTAGTAGGACACGCGCGGCTTCGCTGCGGCCTGTGGATGGGAGGAGGACACAGAGACATCAAGAGTGCATCGTGTAAAACGAGGCATGCAATCACGCTACACGCAACACGCTCTGGAGGTACCGCGGTTAGCCGCCAGCTGCAGTGGCGTTCTCTGCTTGTAGTCGCGGGCGCCAACATCAGCCCCGTGCTGCACCAGAAGCCTTATGGCAATGGTGGCATCGTTCTTAGCGGCAAAGTGTAGCGCCGTCTGCAGGTCTGTGCAGGTCCGAGCCCCGAGGTCAGCTTCACGGGACAGAGGCCGTGGGAGGGGCAATGGGTGAGCAAGGCAGAAACAGATTAACAAGGATATGTCTTATACACATACGCGCACACACATTAAGTATCCATATCTTTGTGGGGACTCTCCATTGATTTCTAAGGGGATAACCCTAATCCCAATATGGCATCTTTAACCCCTACCCAGCCATAACCTTAAGCATAAGTAACCAAAGTACAACATTTTTGACATTTTTAGTTTTTGATTGCATACACAGAAGTTGCAGGTTTTTACTCACAACCTGTGGGTCCCCATGGTGTAATATATACATGATTACACACACAGCACGTCGTCATGGCGACCAACTCAACTGCTAGGTCAGACATCAAAAATGATTAAGTACCAAACAATTGCTGAACATTACAAACAATTTATTTTTATTCATCATAGCTCTAATAAAGTAGGTGTTTTGTGCGCTTTGTGTGCAGTGTTTTCCTATCCTACTGCGGACCTCGCATCCCCAGCAGGAAGCAGATCATTTCCTTATAGTCCAGGGCTGCGGCCACGTGGAGAGGAGTCACCCCATAGGCGTCCGCCTGCTGGATGTCAGCTCCCTTCTCCAGGAAGAAGCGCATCACATCCACGTTCCAGGCCCGTGAGATCTGTCCCAGATGTGTTTTGCTCAGTATCAACTAGGCTGCCTCACATACACACACACACACACAAACACACACACACACACTGCCAACAGCACTGTTTAATTATTAAATTCAAAAGAGTAACAAGACTTGGCTGACAGGCTAAACAACCTGAGAGCAGTGACCCCATTCAGTTCTACATCCCACCTCATGCAAGCACGTCTGTCCGTATTTGTCGGTAGATTTGGGATCCGCCCCCTCTGCAATTACATCACTCAGGTACTGAAGATCCACCTGTAAAGACAGAGTGAGCACAGAGCTCTGTGACATCACAGGCGCTGTCATCTAAAAGCTGTCTTTCGTCACCAAGGGGATGCTTAAATGGCCCCTCCCAGACCCTGGGCTCCTCATCTCACCTCATCGCTTTCCTGGTTACTGGCCCCAATCGCTCTGAAGTAGTCCAGCAGTTTTCTGTTTGGATTTTTGCCCAAGCCGTCTGTAACGTCGCTGTCATCCTGAGCTAGGCCCTGGTACTTGCTCACTGTGGATTCTCCTGTAATTCAGTGACAGGAACAATGTACCCATGTACTGCGACCGTGTTCGGTCTACACATCTACTGCGGTCGGGGTGTAGATACCAGAGCCGAATTTTCACACCATGGCAACCATGAAATAAATGGATCAGTGCTACATAGTCTTGGCTACCTGTGGGTCTTCTGGACTCGATTGTGTGACCAGCCTGCATCTTGCGGCTGCAGGTGTATGATGCCCACCAAGCCTGGGCCCCCTCTCTGCTGCTGGGAGACTCTTTGGACACCTGGGGGCCGAGGGGCTGCTGGTCCAGTTGGAGAGACAGACGTCTTATGTCAAAACACCTGCGAGTGGCCCCCCCGGACTGCCACAACTTACATGGCACGCCCAAGGCCCCCCCTGCAGTCATCTACACCGAGGGTCACCACTAAGCCCATTAATGGCAGGTGGCCGCAGCAATACTACATACTTGATATTGCATCAGAGATCAAAAGCATTTAACAATCAAACAGCGAAGGGCTTAATTACAAAAAGGCAAGTCATAAAGTCGTTCGGCTGTTCCTCACTTGCTCAGAATCTCCATCTTCCATCCCAAACGCTGCATTATCATGACCAGCCTGCTCCGGTCGCTTCGGCATTCCACAGCACGGGGTTTCCTCGGGAACGCCAATAGTCGCAGTAGGGAAGGGTGGTGTAGCTTAAAGGGCTACCCTGGAGTGGCTAACCTCTTGGGGCCAGCCAGTCAGTTATGCCTTCTGCTGGGGAGGCCTTGTCCATGGAAAGAAGGCAAAACCCGAAGCAGCAGAGAGCTAAACCCCGACAGGTAGAGTGGTCATGGCTTATCTGGCACCCAGCCTGCCCCACTTACCTAAACAACAGGCAGTAAAGGTCAGCTGAGCTCATTACACAACCCGAAGGCGGCCGCTCGCCTAATGTTTAACGGGAAGAAACAGCACGAACCCGAGGCGTGCTTTATGGACCTTATCTTCTGGCGGCTGCTTGTGTTGACAAGCATTCACCCAGGGGGAGGAAGAAAGGCTGATTTATGGGAGATGTGAGCGGCCCCATGGGTGCGTGTCTATCAAGGGGGGGCGGACAGCAACATGCCACGGGGCCTAGGACAGGGGGTGTCTGGCACAATGGCGTGGCCGGCAGGATCTGTGACACACGGCCCGGTGGCTGTGGGCGGGCCTGGGCCATAAGCGTTGGCCGAAGTCCGGGAGAACAAAAGTCCGGGAGAAAGCGGAGAAGACAAACAGAGGAATAGCGCAGACACCAGGCTGCTTTCTCTGCTCTTTATTGCTGCAATGTAACAGGAACATGGATAAGCCCAAATTCCTTACATAGCACGACACAAATTTAAAGTCCAGTACAAGAATAACAAGTCCCACCATTACAATCCAAAACCGAAGTACTACATTCACTCAAATTCATGCAAAACAATTCACATGTATAGTGGTACCTTGGAAAATTAACAATTCATTCCTGAAGGCTGTTTGAGTTGCAATTTGGTCGATGTCCAACTTAAATTTCCCCATACAAAATAATGTAAATGAATTTCATCCGTTCCAGACCCCCCAAATGATTGCGTAATCTTACCTACCTACCTAACTAACGATAAAAAGCATTGACAGTCAACATAGAACTCATACACACATGAAAAAGCACATATACAAAAGCAATAAACATAAAATAAATGACAGTCTCATACTCCGAAGCAAGAGCAGACACACATGCACCACCTTCAGGTCTTGGTATAATTTCCTTAAGTTCTACAGTTACTCTCACTACTTTCCTCTTTTGGTTTGCTGCTATGACTGCTCACTTTCTTAGGAGTCATGATTACTGTATCACTATATGTACTGTAGATGATGCACAAAAAAAATTCACACCGAACACAGGAATACAGCATTTGCACGTCGAACTTGGTTGAGAGGTACTGAGAGACTAAAAGGGATTCATAGACATCAGCATCCCAGTAGGTCAGTTCGCCTTTGTTTCAGCCCATTCAGAGACGCGGCTCGATCCGTACGAGCTTTAGCAGGTCTGTTTTGTTTTGTTGTGCTCCGAGTTTTCGGTTGAGTTGCGGTTAGTTTTTTTTTGACCGACCCATTCAAGGTCTGAACTGGTAGAGCTGAAAGGGTCTCAACTCATACAAGTTTTAGCAAGAACGGTCAAGGTACAAGTAGAAAAAAAATTCAACAGAACCGTTCAAGGTCTGAGTTGGTCAAGTTAAGAGGTGTTCCAAGAAGTTCCAAGGTTCCACTGTATATTTGGCATTAATAATTCAATGATGAAATGTCGGGGCTCAGATCATTACAGCATTCTTCAGAGCCAAGAATTGCTGATGGAGGATTATGAACTCTACCTTGACTGTGTAGAGAAATGTACATTCATTCTCCATACCATTTTGTGATCCAACATGATTTCTGAGAATATGACAATGCTAGACAATATTTCCCACCCAAACGCACTCTCTGACACACACACACACACACACACACACACACACACACACACACACACACACACACACACCGCGTGCGCGCGCCACTTTCTGTAACAGGATCAGGAATCATACACTCAGTCAGATCCCCAGATAGAGATATATGTCTATTTTCTGAGTGTGTTATTGGCTGTTCAGTCCCAGGTCACCAATGCCGCGATGGCCAGCTCAGCCGAACCAGTGGCTGCCCATGCACTCCCGGTTCCACTCCACTTGGCACAGCCAGCACCATTCAAACTTGCACTGGGCTCGGGGGCAGACCATGTGCATGCAGCCTCCTGTGAACAACACACACACAAACATGGAGCTGTCAGGGAAGGCGGATCAGAATCTGGGAGGGTGGAGCGGTCGGGGGAAGTGGCTTAAAGTCTGGATGGATGGAGCAGTTGGGAGAAGTGTCTTAAAGTCTGGGTGGATGGAGCAGTTGGGGGAAGTGGCTTAAAGTCTGGGTGGATGGAGCAGTCGGGGGAAGTGGCTTAAAGTCTAGGTGGATGGAGCAGTCGGGGGAAGTGGCTTAAAGTCTGGGTGGATGGAGCAGTTGGGGGAAGTGGCTTAAAGTCTGGGTGGATGGAGCAGTTGGGGGAAGTGGCTTATAGTCTGGGTGGATGGAGCGGTCGGGGGAAGTGGCTTAGAGTCTGGATGGATGGAGCGGTCGGAGGAAGTGGCTTAGAGTCTGGATGGATGGAGCGGTCGGGGGAAGTGGCTTAGAGTCTAGCAGGGTGGAGTAGTTGCAGGGGGAGGCAGAGTAGAAGTGGGTGTGGCGACACGAGATGCGCACCGCTCTTCTCCACAGGGACGCGGCAGCGTGGACATGGACGGGTTGTCTCCCCTATGGTCTTCCGGGATGCCTGCTCCCAGCGGGCACGCTGTGCTGCGTCCTCATCCACAATGTAGCCCTGCGGACAAGACTGGAATAGTAAGAGGGAAGTTAGGGGGAGAAAGTGGGCAGGGATAAGGACTGCAGTGCACTTACTAGGCCTGTAAATAGTGATGAAAAATACAAAATGACATAATACAGATAGACTGCAGGTGACCACCACAAGGACACTTCTGTGACCTGCCATACCAACCCTTAGAGGGAAGAGAATCTTTCTTTAATTACAAGAAACTATCATTCATTGCTGTAAATTAATATTTACATAACTAATATAAAACACATACACACAAAGCAATGTGTAACAAAGTGACAGCTATCAGAAACTTTTTTATTAATTGTAATTAAGCATAATTAAGTGGATCTACGCTACCGAAAATTGTCCTTCCTGTTATGTATTGTGACACATCTGTTGTGTGCCAACAGTCAAACTGTGTCACTGTACACAGCAGCTCCCCGGTGAGGAAACTGAAGCAACTTGTCAAGCAGTGTGGTTCTTACAGAGTGTCCCAAGGGGGGGGGGGGGGGGGCTACCTGGAGTGCTACACCCGCCTCTGTCGGATGCCTGGTCTGGCACTCGCCTTCATGGAAGCTGTCCTTGCATTCACGGCAGAAGACAAACTGCAGAGAGAAAAACATGGCGGGACATGGGACACAGCACAGGGGACAAGAGAAAAGATACGGGAGGACAGGGGACAAAGAATAGGGAACAATGGACAAAAGACGACACGGGACAGAAGACAAAACAGGACAAAGCACAGTATTATATTAAGATGTCTTACTGTACGGTACTCATTACATGCATGGTGCAAAATTAAATGATGTTTTTAAGTAGTTATACTACAAGTTGTGGCTTGTGTGTATAGAGGATGGACACTGGTATATGCTCACAGACATATTACATACTATGTGATACGTATTACATATTACACAGTATGTTCTCAGGCCTTCTATATGACTCGAATGAGATTTTATCACCAAAACGTTCCTGTTGCCTGTCAAGGTCATATCTCAGACACCATCCATTCACAGTCCATGTTAACTACGGTCATATATTTGGTGAGTCGTACATATGATTCAAATGCCCCATTTTTTATTTGACCCCAGAAAAATGGAACATGACGACCTCATAAACCTTACACACTATGACCCAGCTCATAAAAAATGTTTTTTTTTTATCAGCCAGTTTACTCAAATCAAAACTAACAGGTCACACTATGGGCACCGTAAGCTTAGAAAAAAAATCCGGCCACATGACATAACCGCTCTGGTTGGTGCGACATTCCCTCCTCTAGGTTTGCTGTGCCAGTTGGGCACTAGGGGGAGCAAACCCTCCACCATTTCCCAGCACGGCCCCGTCGTGACTCCCTCGGCAGAATAAGGTGGTTCCCTCTCTATGCAGCCTCATGCAATTATTTTTTAGACATTTCTGGTATCACATGAGCTCTGGAGTGACACTGTCCGCCACTGCAGCCTGGAGGTGGTGAGGTGGGGGGGTGCAGTGAGGGCATTGTTTTGTTTGTCCTGTGGGGGGTGGGGCAATGTATCAAGATGGAGAAGGGATTAGGGCAGCCCTGGCACACCTTCAGCTCCTGCTCTGTAGGCTGTGTTTGGGTCAGTGGTGTGGCCCCCTCCTCACTAAAAAGGGGAGTATGGGGCACTGGCGTGAACACAGGACAAAGAAGATAAAGAGATACCCACAAGACTCACTTACCTTGGACACCCTCACACAGAAGCCCTCATTTACAGTTTATGTCTGCATTTCACAGGTTATGTGTTTCTAAAGCCACCTGCTAATCATTATGCTGTTGCCCACGTGCAGTTTCCGCTTGCAGGCAACTTCCCCGGCTTGCTTCATTTAGGAGGCCGCCGTTTTCTTTACAGATGCGTCTTGTCTTTTGCAGTGAAATGAGCTTATTGCAATTGTAGCCCTGTGATGAAATGTTTGCCGTTCAGGGCCATTGATTTTTTTTTTTCCAACTCTTCGAAAATAGTATAACCACTCAAACCCAAGGACAGAAGAGGAGCCTGCTGCCCTGGTTTATGTCGTTTTTTTTTTTTTTTTGGAGGGGAGGGGAGGCGGATATTTGGGTCGAGTCAGGCCTAGATGGAAGCAGGCCAGCTGACCCCTGCGGCGGGGCCGAGAGACCGGGCGGCGTGGCGGAGCGCGGAAAACACACGGGCGCAGCTGGGCTCCGGCGGCGGCGGGGTCACGCTGGCTGCTGACCTCATTTCCTTTTCGCCTCCCTCCAGTGAGCAACAAGAACAAACGGCCACACCTCATCCATTCCTCTCAGCCGGCACGACCAGGTCCCCCCCCCCCCACCCCGGGTACACCGACTCCAGGGTCACTCAGAAAAATCACAGAATCGCGGCTCATTACACGTCATATTTACTTACTTTACATCACAATCGCGATTGTATCCACACAATACATTCATATCATTTCGCCTGTTCGGCTATAAACACTATAAAAAGGAAAAATAAATGACACTAAAATAATGTTTTTTTTCAGTTGGTTTCAAAGGAAACTGTGTGAATGGGTTGTTTATGCAATGGTGAGACCTTAAGAGAAAATGAGTGTAATCACAGAGGGGTCGTGCCGGGGATGTGGAGGCTAAATTCTCACCTTTGTCACTACAGGGATAATCTCTCAGTGGCCCTCGGGGGCTGGGGACTTGCACCTGCTCGCTGTGGGGGAGGGGCGGGTGTGGTTTTGCACACTCTCCCCCTGTTTGCACACAGTCAAGCTAACTGGTATCTAAATAGCCCACAATGTAAATAGCCCTGGGTACCCTCTGACTTGTGCTCTATGCTGGCTGGGACTGGCTTCATACTCAGTGTGACTCTATACTGGATAAAAAGTTGGATCATAATCTTGTTTAATTAACCAATTAAAAGAGAGATACTTTTTGTCTTATTCTAGTTTCTATAAAAGCATCACTAGGCAAACTTCCATAATGTACCCTAGTTAGACCCATCCTCTCCCTACAATCTGCTCTGCCAATCACAAATACATTAAATTTCCTGCCCGCTAGAGTTAAAGGATTCAGCCATGCTTTCTCCTACACCACTGAGCACTGATAGCAGCCAACGTCACAAACAGCAGGGAACACTAGTGCCCCCCTCGGAGCCCCAGTGAAGCTGCACTCATCTTTCATTCCTGCAGCAGGGGCACCTAAACCCATCTGGGAGAAAGACGAGGAAAAAAACAGGATGGGTTGGCAGACCAACATATCGATTTTTGTGTAAGTGGAGTCTGTAACAGGACACAGCGCAAGTGTGAGGAGCTCCCTGGACAGATTTAAAACCACAGCAACTCATCAAAACCCGTTTGATTATGCTCCCTCCATTCCGCGAGGATACCCCTCTGTGATTGGGCCCCCTTCCTATTCCATGAGGATATCCCTCTATGATTGGACCGCCTTCCTATTCCACCAGGATACCCCTCTGTGATTGGGCCCCCTTCCCATTCCATGAGGATATCCCTCTGTGATTGGACCGGCTTCCTATTCCACCAGGATACCCCTCTATGATTGGACCGGCTTCCTATTCCACCAGGATACCCCTCTGTGATTGGCCCCCCTTCCTATTACATAAGGATACCCCTCTGTGATTGGGCCCCCTTCCCATTCCATGAGGATATCCCTCTATGATTGGACTGGCTTCCTATTCCACCAGGATACCCCTCTGTGATTGGGCCCCCTTCCTATTACATAAGGATACCCCTCTGTGATTGGGCCCCCAATCCCATTCCACCAGGGTACCCCTCTGTGATTGGACTCCCTTCCTATTCCACCAGGGTACCCCTCTGTGATCGGGTCCCCTTCTTATTCCACCAGGGTATCCCTCTGTGATTGGACCCCCTTCCTATCCCACGAGGATACCCATCTGTGATTGGGCCTCCAATCTCCACCCTCCCACCTCCACCTGGAATCTAGAATCCACACTACAGGATGAATGATGTGATTTCTCTCTCACTTCCTGGAGGGGCAAGCAGGCCTTACACTATAGCAGTCTTACAACAGGTCATTAGAGTATCATTAGGGTCTTAGGGGAACTTTAAAGATAAATTGGCAGGCTGCTTCATTTGCTGAGGCGTCCTATGCCTATCCAGTCTCTCCCTATCTAATTAAGTAATAGGACATATGTTCGTCCCACAGTATCACATGAACACATTTAACTGCCTTGATGATGCAATTACTGCTGATTAAGAGCAAGTCTCAGCGCGAGACACCACAATGCTATATATAAGCTGGAATGAGACAAAACAAAAGCAGACACAGGAAGAGGGGGAGGAGGAGATGCGGGATCAGCTGGTGGCCGGGCGATGGGTGGGTGGGACTGCTGCCAAGCCCTTGGACGGGGCCCTGAGCTCCATGAATAGGGGGCCAGGACAGGCCCCCAGGCTCAAGCAGCCACTGGGGAAGCAAGATGCTATTTTGTTTCCCTGCGGCGACAATATTTGTGTTTCCAAAACATGCAATCAATCAGGCCTGATGGATGGCGAACTACGCCCTGCTTGGTAATCGACTGCGTAATTAGAGAACATTACACACACCGTGTCATAATTACATCTTAATAGCGGCCTGATTGCGTTCATCTCCCACGGAATGATGGAGGGCCGGGTGTGGGGCGGGAAGACGTCACCACGTTCGACAGCAGCTTTGTGAGAAGGTGGTTGTGAAGAGGGTGCGGGGGTGCTGTCACCAAGGGAAGGATCGCCAGGAGACTAGCTGAGCGGCTCCCGTTGCCTGTCAATATCATTACCACGTCATGCAGTGGAATCTGCTAGAGGGATAAGCATCTTCATCACTGAGCTCACCCTACTCTTCCTCCCATGTCCCATTCCCCAGCGTTGCCCTTAGTATTGTCGCATCTGGTGGTCATGTGGTCACCGGCATGGCAGTCATACCCCGCATCCGAGCTCGTGGCCCGGGTCACACTGAACCCGCCTCTGGCCCTCCTCAGGAAGAAGTCCTGCCCCACAGCCTGGAGTGGGGCACAGGACCCCACCCATTTGCAGCAGACATTCCTCCGTGGCATAGCGCTGGTACCGCTCATACTGACGCCGGGGAAGAGGGGGAGAGAGGGAGGGAGGGAGAGAGAGAGAGAGAGAGACAGAGAGTGAGAGAGCGCATCTTCAAAAACTCCAAGTACACAGAGAAAACACAGTCAGCTGGCAAGTCGTAGCTCAAAGACTACACACTAACATGACCAACAGCTCGGCGGTGACACACCAACAAACTGATGACACACCTATTCCGCGGCATCGCAGCCGTCTGATATACACAGGTCTACCGAGAGCCACGCAAAATAATCATGCAAATTCCCGTCTGTAATGAGAGCTAATTGCCATAATTAATAACCGCTCCGATCACAAAAACACGCCCTTGAAGCCTTGGGAAGGATTTTGGGCTCACTGTCTGGCGGAGGGGAAATGAGGCGGAGGAAGAGAGGCAGGGTCGGCCCAGGCAACGGGCACCCGGCAGCCACCCACGCCCTCCCCGATCCCATGACACTGGGCTGCCCCTCCCCACACTGAAGACTGGCCTGACGCAGAGCCCAAGTTTTAGCGTAACTCTGTTTGCCTTCCGTATTTTTCTGAAATAAAAGAGGCCTGTCACGTTTGATGGCACGATTTGCATTTGTGTGGGCTTTAAAGTAAACGGATGTGCGGGAGGAGACTGGGGGGCTTAGGATTGAGTCCTGAGCACGAGAATGAGTTACAGAAAAGGGTTGGCGCTCTTTAGCAGCCCCCCGAAAATGCATTTCACAGAATTTCAAGGTGGCAAAGTGCTCTGAGAGCTCAAGGGGGGGGGGGCTGTGTCATTCGAGTTCTCGTAGGTGATGTGGGACAATGGAAGGTGCCATTTTGGGCAGGTGGGGAGAAACCAATGTGACAATTAATAGTCTGTTTGATGTAGCAACCTGACAGGGAGAACGAAAACAGATTTCCCACGAGACAGGGGTGCAGTCAGGATGGAGCCGCCGCTCAGCGCCCCTGAGATCCCCCTTCCCCCACCCAGCTGCCAGCCCACAGGGGCTGAAACTCACCTGCTCTTCACCAAGGACCCGGAAGTGATGGACCTCCTTAATTAGAAAGTCTGGACAACCTGCTGAAAGGATGGAAACAGCGAGAGAGAGAAAGAGAGGAAGAGAGAATGAGGAGATTGAATGAGTCAAAGCTGCAGCTCTGTGGACATTCAGGCAGCAGGGGTGACCGATTCAGTCCAAGGATAGGGAGACAAAATCATAAAACCAGCCATGCAGCCCTAGAATTCAACTCCAATCCAAAGATTTTGTGGACCTTTTGGTCTAGAAACACAGACTCCATTATCACTGACAGGTGCATGAGCCCAGATTTTAATGCCCTGACCGCCAGAATCATGGGAGTCTCCCCCATGGGGCTCGTTTGCCATTGGCAGATGCATGACCATGAAAACCAATCATGTTTCAGAAACGCCCCACTTGCCAGAGCTGCATGGCTGGCACCTTTATATGAGCATGTTGTTACTGCTCGGCAGAGGAGCATGCATGGATATACATGTGAGTGCGGCTGTGGCCGGGCCCAGGTCAGCCAGCCCTGCTCTCCTCGCTCCTAACAAGCTCTGGATAATGATGCACCACCTCCACATGTAAATTGTCTGCTTTGGACCAAAGGTGGTGCCTGGGAGTGACAGGCCGGTCTTCATGACGTGGGCTAATGACTCGCTGTCTTCATCGCTCCCCCGCTTCCATTGGCGGCCAGCCGGCGGGAGGACAGGTAGCTGGCTGGTAGGGGGTGGCTTTCTTGAGCTCCCCTCCCCCCCACTCAGTGCTGAAGGAAAGCTGAAGGCTGTGAGGTGGGGGGAGGGGTGTCAAACGTTTGGAGGAGATAAACAAACAGCCCTCAGAGCAGGGGTCTGGGTGACATCCTTCCTGGAGTCAGCACCTGGGCCCCGGAGCGCGTTTGCTGTGGCAGCCGGGTCAGAACCTAGCTCTCCGTCATCCTGCCGCCTCCAGGGTCGGCTCCACCATGTTCTGCTGGAGCCGGGAGGCATAGGAGCAGACAAGGGCTCTGGGATGGACTGCAGTCAGGGAAGGGCACACGCCACAGTGAGCAGGGAGTATTTATTCACTTTTGTTTATTTGTATTTGTCTACATGTGGTGATTTTCTATTTCAGATTTTATCCATTAGTGAGAAAAGTGCATTCATTGATAAACAGGAAAGGCTACTTTTGAAGTTCAGTTACATAAAACCCCATCTTTGGAATAATAATGTGTTGTGTTTATGTCTGTATATAAAATCACATTGTATTATATTTGGGTGCACCTTGAATAAGCTGGATGAAGTATAGCTCTCTAGGGTGCATGACAAAGTCTGCTCAAAAGCTCATTATATAATCTACATGTTAGAAATTGTATCTTACAAAACAAGAACAGAGATGTCTGGCAGAGAGCTTTCTGGAAAAGGAGAAATATTTAAGCAAAAAAGAATTCAAGGGCAAAATGCAGGTACTCAGAGCTTAATATTATTCCCCTGATTCTGAAATGCAGAATTTTCTGGCGCAGAGAATAGGAAATGAGCGGTGGGTTAATGAAACGATTAGCCCAGAGTAGCCAGGATGCAACTGCAGACCCTCAAGGTCCTGTCAGCCTTGTGCTGGGAAGCACTATCAGACCATGGTGGACTGACAGGGACGGAAAGGGACATGTCACCTGCAGGGAAGGGGACCCGAGAAACACAACAGAGCTCAGGGGCCGATTGCCGACGCAGCCTCTGTCCACCCGTTCCATGGTGAAGGTAATGGGCCATTGAAAACACCACCTGCCTGTGTCCCCCCCTCCAGCTGGGGCATCTGTTCCCAGATAGGTACGCCCAGGTTCAGGGGCAGAGGTGTCGAAACCCGGGACAGGGCGTGGGCTTGGGGTTGCAGGTTCTATACCCAGGAGGAGCTTGCGTGTGATCTATTTCCCCACCCCGGTGCCCAGTGTTTAGCTTGAAGCACTCCAGGAAGCGGCAACGACAAGTAGCGAGGATGGGAGAACGCTCCAGTAGCAGTGGGCTGTAAGCCCACATCACGCTGGCAGGGGAGGGCGCAGGCACCGACACACACAAGGGGGGCATGGGGGCCGCAGAGCCGACAGGAGCAGCCATTATGCATCATAACAAAGCACCTTAAACACCGCCTGAATGGGATTAGCTTGTTTGGGAAACTGAATTCAGGGCTCGTACCGCCCAATGACGTTTTTGGAGTTGGAACTAACAAACATGTTGGTGTGAGGACCAGGAAAAGGTGTTGGATTTTACAGCAAAAAAACGTTTGTATCCCTTCCAAACTGATAGTCCCCTCACCCCAACTCTCTGCTGATGCAGAATATGGCACTAGCTTCTCTGGACCAGTATGAGCAAGACCAGAGTGGAAGGACGCTACATTCTGCAGGTCTGAAGAGCAGCCGAGCACCGGCACTGCAGTGAGGAAATTGGAAGTGGCGCCGCCCTAGGGATGGAGAATGCTAATGCAGTAATCTCTCCGGGGCCCCTCTGAAGCTTCACTTTTATCATGCAAATGCCTCTGACGAATGTTAATCAGACAGACAGGCTGGGACATCTTAGGCGGAAGACATCTCACTTTTGTCTAAATGTAATTAGAGATACGGTGGGGGCGCGGCATGACATAATGTTGCCATGGCGATGTGTTGATGGTCCACGCGGGGGAGGGGGGAGAAGAAAAAGAGCGGGAGCATAAGGATGAACACAGGAAGAGGAATGGGTGGGGAGAGCGAGAACGACAGGCTGGCAGAGAGCTGGACGCAGAGATGGCAATGGGGAAGCCAACAGGTGGTGAGGAAAATGGAGAGAGAGAGACAGAGGGACAGACAGATGGAGAAACAGACATGAAAGACAGAAACAAAGGAAGATGGTGCACAGAGATAAAGATGGAGAAACAGATGGAGAGAGTGATACGGAGGACACAGAGACAAAAGAGATGGTGAAGAACAGGAAGACAGAGAGAGGCACAGTGGCACAGAGGACAGAGAGACAGGCAGACAGATGGGTGAGGATAGCGGAGGGAAACACAGACTGACTGAGAGGTGGGAGGCCAGGGAACCCACAAGACCCATCAATGTCCTCAACTGAGCCATTGACCTTCGTTTGAACCTGGGTTATGTAAATGATCTAACAGGGAGGCTATGAGAGAAGGGGGTGGGGACCCATGCATACCAGGCAGGACAGTCAGATGACCACAACTCATATTACGTTACCACATCTGCTGGCATGTGGGGTGCTTTGCATTTGATCATTCAGACTCTGTGGCCCCACGACTTCCACTCTCTCAAGATCCCCGGTCCGCAAGCCTCATAATTCAGTCAATAGGCCCTGTTTAAGGGCTCCATTTGCATTCTGGGAATGGTGAATGCCAAGTGGCTAATGTCTGCAAGAGCTAGCAGGTGAGACCAGAAGGGGGAGGCGGCCAACCTGATGCGGGCATGTAACCATCACATCAGTCCAACTGTCATTATTTATCTGCTGAGCACAAAGAAAATGGCCATTTCCCAATGTGTCCCTTTCCTCACAGAGGGGTGGACCGTCACTGAAGCCATTACGTCTCTGACTTTGATCAAGGGCTTAATCTTCTGTCATCTCATTGTTCCTCTAATGCCTATACATATTTCAGGGCGGACGCACGCACGCACAAACAGGATAATGAACAATGCTGGCAGATCGTTAAAGCACCATTTAGCAGATTTTCGGGCGATTAATTACAATCCGCCGCGTTGGCGACGATGAGGATGCCGCGGCCGATTTATCAGGGCCCCTCGTCAGCAAACGACATCGCGTTAGACGTTCAGGGAACGTGTGGCTAAACACGGGAGGATGACGGAATCTGGGTGGCAGCCTGAACGACAGGAGCTTCGGTAGACACCTTAGCAGCGAAAGCATCAAAGTGGCCTGAAAATCACAGCCCTGCAGAGACGCCCCCTAAAGGTGCCCATATGCACTTGTCTATTCTCATTTGATTCTGTGGCCCTATCTTGGATATTGCTCGTCGGAAGTCAGGACCACGGGGCAGTGAATGGAATTGCTTTCTTTTCATACAACACGGACACAGAGAGGAGAGTCTGAGTCCATTCCAGAGCAAATCTGCCCAGGCTTTTCCAACAAAGCAGAAGGACCCTCTTTCTTGTGGTTCGCCCGCTCCCCCCCCCCCCAGCCCCCCTGGCCATCACTTTCCTCATTCCAGCCTAGGTGGAACATCCCGCTGAATGAAGACCTCCCCTCCGATGGTTTCTGAGACAAGAGGGG
>JAODJW010000113.1:938402-951193 GCA_026777045.1 Hyperopisus bebe
GGGGGGGGGATGGTGTCACACATATCCCCCCACACCTGCTCCCAATCTCCCTCCTGTTGCTCTGTTGCTATGGGACTCCAGTCCACTGACTGCCCGCAGCCCAATTTATGGGGGGCGGGCAAGAAATGGTGGGATTCCCCAGGGGGGATCCAAGAGGAAGGATTAACAGGCGGTAACAGTCCTAGCCGATGCAGCACCCCAGGCGAGCATCAACAGCAAATCGGGGCCCCCTCAAAAGTTGCCCTAGGCAGCTGCCTATGTTGCATATAGGACTGACCGACCCTGGTACCAGGGCACTGATCTCTGATGGCCACGCACACACAGACCACAGATATCAAACCACAGGGATTGGTACTACCCAGCAGAGTGACGCTCTGGATGCAGGTTGACCTCGGACATCCATCCTCACTCAGCATTACATAACAAATGGGGAGACCAGACTCTCGGACACTTTAAGGGGAGGGGGAATAGTGGCTGGTTAATTCTGAAATGACTCACCGGGCTCACGGAGGCCCATCAAAGGCTGAGGGTTTCTGCGGCTCCATCGCCATCAGCTTGAGTGGCATTAGCCACCTACGTAGCGACCCATTAGGTTCTGCTCTGGTCGGCTGTGGCGCGGCCCACCTACCATCCGCATAATCATGCCGGCACTCGAGTATGTTTTGGTGCCACCCAAACCCAGCTTACTCCCGAGGGGGAGGCCCACTACCCTGCTTCATAATTCATTAAAAAATGGCAAAGGGGGGGCTCATCGGAATCCCGCTCTACAGTCTTACTGTGGCCTTCTCACCAGGCTCCCGGGGGACGCCTTAAATTAATGATAAAATATGTGCGCGACTTTTTAAAATAAGGTTCTGTTCAGATTTTTCCAGAAAATCTCCCCAACTGCTGAATAAACAATCCCCCCTCCTCCCATGGCACAAACACCTACTTGATAGCCCACAATGCTATTAAAACATATAATAATATAAATTAAAAATAACTGAACGTGCAGTGTTCAGCTATATATGTGGGCTAGAAAGTGGCACAGCGGATAAGAATCTTGGCCTGTTATTATAATAGTCATTGATCCATGACCCAAAACAGGACGGCCTACCCCTAGGCACGATGTGGCACTTGGTGGAGCCACCTGATATGTGAAAACCAGCTGACTGAAGAGACCAACTACTTGTTTTTCTTGCCTCATGTTAACAATGAAGCTGGAGCAATAACACAGTTGTGCTCTAGGGGGCAGAGTTGAGCCACTCCAGGCTTACCCCCAACATATAAACAGTACAGCTAACTGCTAAGTCCCACACGTGGCCAGGGTCTCAAGTGCAATTTGTCGGGGGGGAAATTGAGCATGGCACCACAGAGAGTGCGGCGAGTGAAAGTGGGCGGCTTGCAGGAGCCAGGAAGTGTGTAACCCCCCACATCCTCGTCTTCCCTACCTAGGAGTCTGGGCCCTTTTAATGCATAATTAAGAAGGTCAAAATTAATGAAGCGATGTGGAGTAAAGTTCACAGAATCCCCAGGCTCTGTTTACGGCATCAGCTTCGGGGGAAACAGGACGTCATGTGTAGGTTGGATGGAGAAACGCGGCCACGAGCATGCGGACTGAGACTTGGTGAGGCGACAGGGACCGCCGAAGATGGGGGCACCCCCCCCGAGCATGCAGAATGGCACATGCACACTAGGGGACGTCAGAGAGCATAAGTCAGATCTGCACGCTGCATCAAACCTTCAAACTAAATCCTCCAGTCAAAGCCTGGAAGAAATTAATTACTCAGGCTGAATTTGCTGCATTTAGCAGCAGCTTCCACTCTGGTAACAGCTGCTAATTTCTTCCAGGTTACCGAGATGGGGGGGGGGGGGGTTACCTGGAGGGTGCAGTCGTTATGTAGCTCCCGGCCTGCGAAGATGACCCGCAGGTGGTGGGGTGGGACGCCACAATCCTGACCCACCGCCTCCTTCAGCTCAGCCACGCTCGCAGTCTCGGCCAGCTCCACTGGAAACCCGTCACTGGAGTTAAACTTCACAAACACTGTGGGGGGAGGGGGGGGCATGTGAGAGGTGTGAGATGACAGGGGTGAGGGAGGCCAGCTGGGAGATGGAAATCCAGCTAGAACCATAATTTCCACGAAGGCCGCAGAGTCACAGACCTTCACTAATATCCGCTCATTAATCTCGCTTGGCAACAGCGATATGAGCTCCCTGCCCCATTCGCTTTGTCTGCCAGTACCTTTTATACATTGTTTACCGTTTGTCGTTATATAGTTCTGTGTCTGTGGATTCTGCATGTCCTCGCCCCGTTTGCATGGATTCCCTTCTACAGTCCATAAACATTCAGTGTGGTGCCAAATGTATGACTGGGCGCGTGTCCCAGCGTCCCGTATGCTGCCACACGCCCGCCGATGTGCTGGCATGGCTTCCGATGTGCTTGGCCATCGAGCACATGACACAGCAAAAGGATAGAGGCACCAAAGCCCTAAATGACCTTAATTGATGGTTTTCTTTCTGTTATCATTCCTGAGTATTATCTTAATTGAAATAAATCAACCTTCAACGAATCCTGCAGGACTGCTGATAAAGTGAGTCTTGGTGCCGTTCAGGATGAGCGACCAACATCCCACACGCATACAGCAGGTGGGGGGGGGGGGGCTGCCAGGCCCCTCGGCCGCACTCAGGCGAAACCGTAACTCGTGCCTGAAACCGTGTCTCTGTTGACTTAAGCAGTAATGGCTGGGGGGGGGACTCTTTGTGCATAGGCGAAATAGACCAAAATTCTCAGACTATAACGAAAGGCTTGACTGATTGCTCTACGCCCAGGTGTGACACCGCCCCACAAAAATGTTTCATCACCATAACCCTCTGACTTTGTGACACTTAAAAGCAGAGGGGGGTGGGGGGGGGCAATAAAAACAAATGCCCCACCCCATGGCAGAGTAGAACCAGCCCAGACCCTGAGCTGAGCCCCCAAACCCTTGGACTGGGCGGGGGGGGCGACCGCTTCCAGGTTTAATCAAACCGAAGGGCTAAAGGCGACGGCAGCAAATGAAAGTCCACGTTTAAGACCTCAAAGCTGGACCATGTCATCTACAGGCTGACACATCAGACTAAACCGAGACAACCCTTCATCAAGTGCAGCTCGAAGGCGTTTGGGTACATCCTCCAATGACGACGTCCACATGGATGACGCCGCATTCCCCACATTCCCATCCACACAAAACCCAGGAAGAAAACGATTGTGAAGCATTATATAGCTATTCCCTCAGACATAATTTAAATAACCTGAACTATAACCCCAGCCAATCAGAACAAGAAACATCACACGCTTTCATTTCCACACAGCAGTGCAGCACAGAGCAGCTGTACTGATCCGAGGTCACATTTAAACGTTGGAAAATATACCACGGAGATGCGCTCACTCTTTAAGATGCAAATTTAGCATCGCAGGTTACGACGTCTTTAGCTGCGGGCCAAAACAGAAAACCTGTTCACGCCGTACGTCATTACGAGTGAATCAAATGTTCCAAGCATCTTTCAATCGGAATTAAAAGACTCAAAAAATAAAAAATAAGATATTTATTCAGCTCCTGAATTAAAATTAAAATTCCAGCAACAAAGAAGCCCACAGACTTTGGAGATAATGTGCTTTGGAAAGGGATGTGATTTGCCCTGTCACTGTGATTTCCATAATCTCCCTCATTGTTTGTGCCTCATCCAAGTGGATAACAAATGAGTAAAATCGTCCTTTGTCATGTTTCATCACAGGAAGAGTTGGCGTGTGAGGGAATTTCGATTTGCCTGAATTCCCAGAGACCTGTCAGGGAAAAAAAAAAGACTGACAAGAAGCCATCATATAGCTCTGCCAGACCAGATTACTGAGTCCCCCCCACCCCACCCACGCAATGGCCTCACGTCCCCAAACGCTCGACAGATTTCTGTTGGAGCAGAAGGAAAAATAAATTTTCCAGGATAAATATCTAATTTCCATGTTTGGTGTAGAATAGTTCGGAGGCACTAGGAATCAAAATAAAAAAGCACGTAGTGGGCAGTGTAGCTAATTCCTGCGAGTGGCGGCCAGTTCAATCCACTTCAGATAGAACAATCTGCGCCATGACTGCGTAAGTGGTTTTAGGAGACTGATGGATAAAGTCATCTTATATGCAATTAAATGTGGTAACATTAACAGCATTGTTAGGTTACCAATGATGCTTTTATTCTGTTAGACAAACGACAGGATCATTGCAGAACGTGACATGCTCCTGGTGTAAATCATCCAGACCTTTACCCCTCTGCCTGAGGCCTGTTTAGCACAGAGCACCTGTGCCTGGCTGTCTCCGGACACTCTTCTTTTAAACTCGTCTTATGTCCCCGTTTATGAATGCCATGATTCATTTACACGACCGCCTTGGCATTTTGGCTGCGCCGGTGCTGAGCCAAGCGGTTTGGGCTCGACGAATTCCAGCTGGCCGCGCGCTCCACCCCTCCGTCAGACGCCGTGGTCGAGGTTTGCGCGAGGAGTCTCCTGACTCCTCCACAGTCAAGGAATAGATGTAGGACATTTCGAAAGGGAGGAAAATGAATAAAAACTGAAATCTACCTGCCAGTTTGAATCTACCCTCGACATAATGAAATGTGTGTTATTTACTGATAAAACCTTGTGACAGTAATTCTGGGGGGAGCAGAGGGAGAAGGGGGAAAAGGAGCGACAAGACTTGTCCTGTCAATCAAATTAGGGAGGCAGAGCATTATGGGTAGCAAATGATTCCTGTCTGGATGGAATGGCAGGCTGCCAGGTCAGGCTTAGCTATACAGCAGCAGTAATATGAAGACAGATTGGCTTAATTCTGAACTGCAGCATCAGAGGAAAGGAGATCTGGGACTGTTTAGTGGAGGAGCCAGACAGTGGGGGGGGCAAGCGAGGGAGGAGGCGGATGGAGAGATTTGTCTCTGTCTTAGTGCCCCATTCGTCATAATAAATGTGTGACTGACAGCTGACTAAGTCGCTCTGATTGCTGAGGGGTCCGCGGGCACCTCCCGTCGACGGCGACGGAAGTAACGTATGAGTGTACCACCCCCCCCCCAAACCGTCTCGCGTGTGTCAGCCTTGTCCGCGCACCCTCTCCTGTCTGCTGCTACCCACTGCTCATCGATTAGCCATAAAACCACAGAGCGCAGGTCTGCACACACCCACCTTAAAATAGTGTCGACCCATATCCCTCATTTCCTCGCACATAACAGTAAAGAAGATCGATTCATCAATTCCAGAGCTCGGTCCGAGCAATTAGGAGAATAAAAACCCTTTTGTCCGTTTGCAGTTTTTCATACCTCCCCCTAACCCCCCACTGCACAAGGGGTAAAAAAAAAAAAGAAAAAGACCCGCAGACAGGGCATTGACCCAGCCTGACAGGGGGGGTGGGGGGCGCTGTTCTTTTGACATTCATCCTGCCAGTGGACAGGACTGGACCACGGGCCCACTGTCCTGAAGAGGATTATCTCATAGATCAATGGTGAAATTGATTCTGGGCCCCCGCTATTTATCAGCCGGCAGCCGGCGCTTAAAAAGCCAGGAAATATTTCCTCTGTCTGTCCTCTCTTATTAATCTGATGGCGGTGTGGGGAGCTGGGTGGACGGTAGTTCGGTGGGGGGTTTAGCTTAAAGCCCAGATGAGTACCGCGCTGTATCGATTTGACAAAGACAGACCCCCTAACGCCCCTAAATGAGAAGTCACCTGACGCGGGCCAGCGCCAGGCTGAGAGCACTGGCTCGAGACGGCAGACAGAAACCCAATGGATTTATGTACACGGTGAAGCTCAATACCCCTGTAGTCCTACATTACAGTCCTGTTCATCTGTTTTAGCTTTCTGCTACAAGCCTGTAAAGAAAAACCCAAAACCACAATCCAGAAATGAGCAGAATCACACATTTCCATGCTCAGATTACCAGACGCTGTGGTCACCTGACATTTAATGGCCACTGAGGAGGATGTACCCCCCTGGTTTTTACGCCTCCTCCTCCCGCTCCTGTCAAGAGCCTTCTAAATCAGCGAGGCTTTAGGAGAGACCCACAGACAGAAGGGTAATTAACGAGGTAAATAACAATTAGCCCAGGTCTGGACTCTGAAGCCCAGAGGAGAGTGGAGGGGAAGCGAGGGAGGGGGAAGCGGAGGCGGGGGAAGGCAGCACAGGTCCGTGTGAAGGTGTGCAACCTGTATTTCTTTACCACCACCCTCTGCCCCCAAATACCCACCAAGTTATCCCCTTCACAGAGGTTACTTCAGACCAGTCACTCACCCAGAGAAATGACATCACAGTGACACTGTAACCCAGCGCTGCCCCCCACCCCCTAAGCCCGGAACGTGGAGGGCCTTCCTCAGAGCAGTGTTTGGGCTCACTGCGATTCATGTTATTAAATGGCATCAGGACCACCAGTGTGACCAGTGTGACCACAGGTCCAATGCTCTCTCACCCACCCTCACCTGGTCATTACAAAGCAGAGCAGCACGTGAAGGCAGAGAGGTGGCTCTTCACTTCGGCGAAAGTGAGCCACTTACAGGGGGAGGGAGGCACGCCTGAAAAGGACGTGGGGTCTCAAGGGTAAAGATGAGCCAAGACCTGACTAATCAGCAGCAGAATAGCTGATGACACATACTGACATATCTCCTCCGTTTGCGATCGGCAGCTTCTGTTTGTCATGCCAGTCCCTCACCACAGCGATGTGCAACCGTGCCCTGCATGGTGTGACACCCCCCCCCCCCCAGCCACCACACACAAAAACGACAGCTTGTCCAAACTACCAAAGCCATAAATGTTTACCTAAGCAGTCCTTCCCTGACTGACAGGCACCTCCACACTCAGGCACACGCTGACATTTTACCAAAGGCAATTAGGCAGAGCTATTCTGCTTGATTTATCTGCATATCTGTCCTTCTCTTCCCCCCCCAGCCCCATATTCAGCGCCTTTCTGCGCCTCTCCCTTTAGCGCCCCCCCCTCGGTTTGCTACAGATATGAAGACTAATGATTGACGTGCCAATTTCCTTTCTCCCAAAGCAGACGTCTCAAGGTCTGCACTGATTCTGTAGGTCTGTCAAACCAATGAACGGAAATATGAATAAAAAGACACCAAAATACTGATAAAGTAGCAAATCAGGTATTGAAGGTAAATGTCTGATTGATGCTGACAAGGTGGCGCTTGGTCATCCTTGCCGTGTGAAACGCCAGGCCGCCGAATCTCTGCTCGGAAGTTCTCCCCATAAATTAGACGCCACAATTAAACCCCTCACCAGCGTGACGCCTGGTCCTAACTGTGATGGGAAAAGACAATCCATCGCATCATCAGGCTGATAAGGCAGTGCTGCTTTTTTTATACGCCGAGCGACAGCCCATCCGTGTAATTTATTTACGCCGTAGCAGGAGACGCTAAACGCCTGACATCGTTAACGTCGCCTGCAGATTAAGACGAATGTGGATTTTGAAAAGCCGCAACAAGCAGCGCCGATTTATCCCACAGGATCGCACCGAAATGGCGCCCTTTTTGTCGCCTCCACTGATGCAGGTACCCTGCATCGGTCTGTCTCATTTTCCACGATGTGAACACAAAATGCCCAGTTAGAGCCCATCACACTATTTGTGTTTACTGCCCGGCAAATCATTAGCTTCCCCAAGTGCGACAACGGGAGCCTGTGACTGATCCCTCATGTGCGAAAACAACAGGACCTTTCAGGCCTTAATTAAAGAGCCAAGGTGAGACTGACACGGCTCCAGAATAACAGTCAATTAATACGTGTGACAAAAGCAGACCTGCAAGCCATTTTTATTGACTCGCTGATGTCACCCATTGTCAGAGCTCAACCCTATCATCCCAAAACGAATAAAACATGCTACGAATCGATCCAAGGAACACCACTTTATGGACCAGTGGGTTGCAAAACATGCCTACTCTTTCAATATGGGTCCCTCCAGTACTAATCAGTCCAGTACGCATACTTCCAGTGCTCGTCCAATGAACAACATCAGCCCAGAAGATCAGATCTAGATCCTTATACACAGACTTCCATTCAAGACAAACGAACACAGTTCCTTCTGACGCATTTACCCAAATCCAACAGGGGACCACTTAATATACCACAAAGGCGAAGGTCTCCACACCGTCTCAGGTGCGAGCTGCAGGAACATTTCAGTGGCATGAGTAATGGGACTCCACGGTCAATTTCAGACTCACGCTTCGCATTGTGACATTACCCAACGGCGGTCAGCTGTCAGGAAGACCTTGGACGCGGACTCCGAGGACGACCCATCCATCATCCTGACCGCGGGCTGCTCTCCCAAGATGAGTGCGTTAAAATGCGCGCCACCGTCCTCCCGCGCCATCGTGCCATCTTCGGCACTCAAGCACAGATCTTCTGAGAGCATCGGGGAGGGAGCTGGCACTTGGGCAGGGAGGAGGGACAAGCTACAGAAGACGTGTCCCTCCCTGTCCCCTTTGTTTCACTTTTGTATACATGATTTGATAAAGTCCTAAATGCAGGGATATGTGAACTATCTGGCTTTGAAGCAGAGACAGCGGCACCCCCCCCTTCGGCGTAACCCCACCAAACTCTTCTCTGCTGCACTTGACTGCTTGCGGGTGGTAATGGGCACAAATCTTCACTACTGCTTTTCTCCTGGATACCAGCTGTCACACAGCGTAGCGTAGTGGCTCAGCGGGTAGCAATGTTTTCTCGCACCTCCAGGGCTGCGAATTTGAATCGGACCAATGCGCTTGTGCGCGTGTGTCTGGTTGCGCATGTATCTGAATGGTGGTATGTGTTTACCCCTACAGCGTAGAGACATGCGGCTCTGGTGATGCGATGACCCAGAATTGCCCTTAAGGCATGTGAGACTCTGCTTGCCAAGATGGGTTCCACCTCAGTGCAACCATAACTGGATGAACAGTGACGGAAATTGAAGGATATTTACAACTCTAATGTCTTTACATCTAAAATATAAGATTTACTTAGATAGCCGAGAATATGTGCACCATCTGAAACAACTGCTTCCATAAGGGTGCTGATCTGAAAGTGGCAAAGACTGAGGGACAGAAGAGAAGAATCTAGATGACCGTATAAAGCAGGGATGGCCAATCTTATGCAAAAAGGGCCATTGTGTCTGGGTTTTCGCTGCAAATCCCTAATTAGATTACTAAATAAAGGACTGATTGGCTGCAGAGTCCGGGATTTGAACAGCTGACCTAAAGGTTATCCCAGAAACCTACAGGCTCACTGGCCCTTTGCGGTTAAGACTGCTCACCCCTGACGTAGAGAAACAGCAGAGTCTGCATCTCACTCATTGGACGGAGGCATAAAGCCAAACAAACGAATTTCACAAAAACATACTTAACTGTGAAACTTCATTTATATTTTAAAATTCTCTTTCTAAAAGGAAATTAGTTTTAAAACGCACAGCACTGTCAGGAAATGTTTTGGGGGCCAGTGTACTGAGAAGAATAGCCATGTGACAAAGGACCATTTTCTTTTTTTTTTTACACCAGTGTTTCTCAGCCCCGGACCTGGGGACCCACTCTGAATTATTTTTGTTCCAACTGATCTCTTAATTAATTAGCTCATATTGTGCTTTTAATTAACTGCTGGTTTGGATTTGATCTCTTGACAGTTACCTAAAATAAGTCTTTTGTGAAACCTAAGTGTTTTGGGTCGTTTGTTTATCATTATTATGTGATAAAAGCAGTCGGTGCTTACGTCTGTTTGCTCTTGTGTGTCCCTGCGACAAATTAGCTCTAAATGATTATTTATTCAATGAATAATTGTTCCAGACCTTGAACGGTTTATTAATTAAAAACATTAATCTAAGTGATGAATATTAATCTTAAACTGCATGCTAATTAGCAGCAGAGGTTTCTTTAAGTAGGGCAAACTCGCAAAAGCACAGCAATTCTTTTTTTTTTTTGCATTAATCTTTCGCTTAAGGCAAAATGTTATTGGATCGCGGTGGGGTGGACCTATCCGCATCACCCCCAAAGCCGTCTAGCCATGTGTCTCGCATTGGTGTGAGGCGAAAATCAAGCTATGGGGCTCCCGCTGGGGTTAGCAGATCACTCCGTCTCTAGCTGTCTGCGAAGCATCGGGACAGAGGAACCAGCCGTAAACCGCGAATAGAAAACCTGCATAGTGAAATGAGTCCCCTTTTTATTGTGTAACCCTGTTGTTATCGGTTCATTGTCTTTTCATATTTAACGGCCAATGAAATGCATCTGAGGCAAAAGAGAAATATGGCAGCCATGCAGTATAATTATGATGCGCGGGATTACAGATTTCTTAAAACAAGCAATTTACTGAAATCCTGCAACGCCTTCAGTAGGGTTTGTCAGGTTGCAGGGAAACCCCTTTCTGTTTTATTATACAGTGGGCAAAGCAGAGCAGACAATAAGAACCCTAAGTGTCATATCCTGGGGAGAATTAAAATTTTACGGTCCTAATAAGAAACAGAGAGAACCCAGTAACCTCTATGCCACTGTTTAAAAAAATAATAAAAAAGGTTAGCTCAGATTCAATTACCGCTGAACCGCTTCCAGGGATATGTAGAAAATGTATAGGGAAAATGATTAGGGGAGTTAACATCGTCATTAACTGCGGTGCAAAGCGCCGTTTATTTAAACCCGTCGGCTGGTAACTAGAGCCGCAGGCCACTGGAGGCCCAACTACACTATAAACCCCTGTGAGACAAAGGTTAATTTGGGGCAGCGCTGAGGACCTGCTGGCTTTAACGCTTCTGCCCTTCATTGTTAAACTCCCGCCTCCTTTCATGGGGGTCGCCGTTTCACACCTTAACTGGGTAAAAAGAAGGTGACTTGTGTTTACCTGCAGAACTCGGGCTAAATTGGGGTTACCGGCAGCCCTGACGTAAACAGGACTACGCTCTCTGCAGAGCCATTAGGGTGGAGTTCAGCTACGCCTCACATCAGAGTGCAGATCCACACAGCCGCTGCATCACCGGCTCTGCTTCCTGCAGATGGATGCACGCATCCACCTTCAGCACACCGGCACCCGAGACGAAACCTCAGCTTTTAAAAGATGAACAGGGGAGATGAATGGGGGTAAATATTAATGAAAATTATTCTTAGCCAACAGTCAGGAAAGACACTTAACTGCAATGTACCAAAAAATCAATAGCAATTTATTCTCTCCTTGGGCTCCGAACAGAGTGAGTAAATAATACTGTCCCCCCTCCCTGCCCTGGGAACACTCCGGCGTCTCGCTGCTCGGACCGTCTCCGGACTCCGGAAACATGCTACGGTCCTGGTGAATTTGCTGCCACCCCAGAGTTCAGGAAACCACACCAACAGCAAATGTCCCTCAGTGCCTCGTGGTTCTGGCATTCGCCTCTGACAGAAGGTCTACAAAACGACCGCAGGTGCACCGGAGGCGGGACGATTCAGCTGGAACCGTCAGGCCAGCTGTTCCTGATCCCGGCCCTGGTGACCTCCCGTGACCCCATCTGCTCCGGCGTGTGCGCTGCTTGTCACTCAGACTGACCTCATCCTCAAAGAGGCGACCAGCATGCTCACGGGCTCTGAGTAACCACACCAGGCAGGCACACACACCACAATGCCTTTCTTCTCTCTATAAGGGGTTGCCGTGTGACAGCTATTGATTTAGAACCATTACACACAATTTTTCTACTGTGAATCATATAGGCGTTCCAGATTTTGATATCGGTGAGTGACGGCCACCATTAGTCAGAATAGTGCACAGACTTCACTGGGCTGACACAACGTTAAACGAAAAAAGCCCCCCCCCCCAAACAGTGTTTCTCAGAATGACTGCTGGCAGACAGTCCGTCTTATTTCATCAAAACTGTCATGTTATTTCCCCAGGCAAACTGGCCCGTTAGCTGGCACTTTATTTTTATTCATAAGCGAACTTAGAGAGTCGGTCTCCTTATCATTTCCTATTAAGTAACACATTCCTGGGCAAATTGAGCTGATGCCACTGTGCTACACTAATAGCGCTGCGACAGCAGTGGTGTCAGCGGCCTCACTCA
Organism: Hyperopisus bebe; assembly: GCA_026777045.1. Classification (NCBI taxonomy): domain Eukaryota; kingdom Metazoa; phylum Chordata; class Actinopteri; order Osteoglossiformes; family Mormyridae; genus Hyperopisus; species Hyperopisus bebe. Next base: position 950,428 of record JAODJW010000113.1, read on the forward strand.
ATATGCTATAACGATAAGATGTATTATAAGCATATATTATATATATATATTTCACACCTATGTAATAGGGGGGCGGGCCACTGTCAGTCCCAGGAGGATAAATCATTCAAATACACGCCTTCTCCTTAATTTTCTTCAAGCTGATTCTCATGCCCACTAGTCATTCATATGCATGTGTGTTCCTTATTTTCTTCCCCCGGACATAAAAAACATTTGGGACAGCCCCGGTCCAGAGCTTCCCCCAAGCCGCCCATGATGCCTGGAGTCAAGCCGGCTATCAAGCAACATACATCCAAACACCCTCCAGTCATTTAAATGCCCCTGATTGCAAACATTGCATATCATTAAGTACTCTCCAGTATTTTTCAAACATTTTTTCTATGTCTATTTTTCTCATTTTAATTTGGGAGACAAATTAGAACTTGACTGTAGCGAGCCAAATTCTAAAATGGAAGATATATATTATTTAACCAATTACACACCAAAATAATTGCCAAACAGTATATTTACAAAAATCAATGATAGATTATGAACTTGCATAACAAAAACACTGTATCAGGACTTTCCATGCTACTGCTGGAGATAATTTAGGACTATGGTATTACATTGTTTTTATGCATTTCAGAACAGCAACACCCAAAACTATTGACAATTGTTGCCAAAAAAAAGCAAAATATGGCCACCCTGATGAGCAGAGGTGGACATTTCAGGTCCAGAAAGTAAAAATCCAAACCAGGATTTTGTTTCAACCAACCAGTTGAGTACA
>JAODJW010000113.1:951293-967992 GCA_026777045.1 Hyperopisus bebe
TTGAAATGTCCGCCTCTGCTGATGAGTTTTAGCCATGCAGCGTGGCATTAGGCATCACAGCATATGTTCGGTGTCTGCTTGCCCCCCAATCACATTGGCTGAGCTGCGCAGTATCTGTTGGATCTGAACGTCAATCATTACTTTTACAAACATGAGCAACAATAGAGCATTAATTGTCTGTTCCATTTGGACTCGGAAGGTGGAATTTCTGAGTTCCTATACACTGTCAGAAAAAAGGGTACCAAACTGTACCTTTGCTTGTCACTGGGGCTATACCCTCAATGGTCTGCCAGTTGTTCCCTTAGCTGTATGTAAACGTACCTTTTATGGTACAGCAATGGACTATGAGGAATATTTTTGTACCATTTTGAGTACATTAATTAGTTTGTACTTTGGGGAGTCCATTTTTGTACCTTATAAGGTACAGAATTGTAAGATACAGACCCAGTGACAAGCAAAGATACAAACTGGTACCTTTTTCCGAGAGTTTAGTCAGAAATTTCAACTGAAACACCCTCTAAAGCTGGAGTTCAGACTCAGATAGTCGGAGGAACCTCTACAACCCCAAACAGAATTCAAGATGGCTGCACCAACAGAAGTGAAAGCTGTAGTTACATACTGTTTATTAGCACTTACGTATTATTTGTGTCTCATTAAATCATCGTACAGTATTGTTCAACCTCTATCTGTGGACTTGTTGCTATAGTGTTTGTAAGCGCAAAATACCACATAATGCATTGTTATCAATGGATAGTGCTAACAATGTCTAACAATGTAGCTGGCTAGAACTGGTATTGCCGAATCGCCTTCCGACTTATGGAACTGGAACATGGTTAACTTAGGTGTGGCATAATTTCCAGCTGCAACATCTAACCTCTGAGGTAAATAGAACGCAGCATTTGAAAAGCAGACGTGACGTCATGCACAGATTGCTGTTGCTCAACATTGAGAACACAGGTTGATAAAGTTGCGAGTAGGGTTGTCACGATTACTTGATTAAATGCAATTACTCGAATATTAAAAAGCATTGATTAAATTTTCCTTCTCAATTATTTGGCAATGTGGCGGAAGATAGCGCATAGTGGATGAGGGTACAATTAAAGAGTGAAAGTATCAGTTCTGTGGAAGCACTTGACATTAAAAGTGAATGAAAATGCTGTCATCTGTCAGTATTGCACAGCAGGACTTAAATATCACCACAGCAGGACTGCAATGCAAATACACCTTAAAAGACATCTGACAGGAAGTCTGGTTTGATGGATCTACCCCAATAATGTGACATTTACCATACATATGTGCCATTTGGCCTCTCAGAGTAACCAAGCCTGACTTTGTCATCATATGGTGACTTAAATTATTTTTCTTAATTTACTTCCTATGACTCCTATACGTCGACATAATTTCTGGTAAAATATGAGTTAGCCCAGTCGCTTAGCTGCATCATCTTACATAATATGGTATACAATAATAATAATCAATAAGTTAACATATTTTGTGTTTTAGGGCTGAATGATATTGGCAAAAGCTCATGTTGTGATATTTGAAGTTTTTGCAATATTTAGGAGTTTAAAATTAACTATATAGCCAGAATATAACTAATCTGCCAGCAGTTTGTTAAAATCGTCTCTATGGAATACAAAGTATTTCCACTGAGTGGAAGACGAATATCTTTTTGTGACCGGTGGCCTGTCCTACGAAGCGGGGTTACTGGCTTATCGGGGTAACCCGCTTCGTAGTACGGGCCACAGTTCTTGTACGCTTCACTCAATTTAATTTCTCCCAAACGCACCACACTGTCTGTGGGTGTGTTCAACAGCAAGGATGAGAATGATTACGTTTGTCTTGGGGTGTGCATAGAGAGCTCAAGCAAAAACGGTAAACTTTAGTCAGTTTTTTACATGTACAAGATCATTAAAGGAACTGTCATTAAAACTGCTGAGCTTGCTAAGTTTGGTTTCCCAAGACTAAGTAAAAATGTTTTACTACAAATTATTGATGGTTTGAACCCAGCATAATATCGCGGTTCTTGCAATGTGACAAATGCAAGTGCATGAAATACCATGTTATTAACATCGCAAATCGTGCAAGCCTGGGTAGCGCTGTCGCCGCACATCGCCGCTCTGCGTGCGCGTAGTTTCCATGTTCATCAAACTTAAACTTAAGTGAACTGGAGTGCCTAATAAACTGACCGCATGTGTGCCAGAGTGTGCACCCTGCAATGGTTAGTTGGTTCCTGCCACACACTAACCGCATTATACTAATTATATTACATTACATTTTATATAAACTATAACTCGATAAATCGTCAGATTAATATATAGAGTGATCAATTATTGATATAATCAATAGTAACAGCCCTAGTTGCGTGAGGTCACCAAATGTGTCGCTAGATAAGATTTTTAGTACCTAAAAAAACGTCAAAAAGTTGCTAAATTGGTAACACTGCTTCCCTCAAATCACATTACAAAAAAAGCAGCCTCGACGTACGTTGCACACTGCTGCACTGCAATCACAAGAGGGCCTGTAAGCGTCTCCTGACTCTTAAGACGGGGCCCCCCTGCTGTCGGGTGGGAGAAGCGTTAAACAGTCAGCACCTGTGAGTCTCTAATCCAGAGGTCATCGTGCGAGTGTCTGGGGTACAGCCAATTTGGAAACAAATATAAAAAAATATGAATTTTTATAAAATATATTTTTTATTACCAAAACGGTTATACGTTTCTCTTCACATTTCCCTCTAAGTACTCAAGCTACATACGCAAGAAGAAAGCTCCTTTTACTCAAGGGCAACGAGGCTGTAAATACCTGCAGCTTTCGCTTTTGCGCTGCGTATTCATTGCGGTCTCTGTAGGGATTTTGCACACAGTCGCAGTGATTAATTTTGGTGTATTATTGATATCAGGTTCCAAGGTTCATTCTAACACGCCAACTATAACGGAGTAGCTGTACCCAATGTCAAAAGTTGTTCCTCCATTAAAGTGGCACGGGACACGTGACAACTCACTTAAATTGTTTAAAATACAGCACCTAAGCTACTACGTCTAATTAGTCACATACCTATCATGTTGACGATTTCGGGGTATAGATTCTTGTACCGTCATGAGGATTTTTGCCTCTTCTGTCCCTCTTTAGGCTGTGATCATAAACAAACCTCACACGCCGTATTCTTCGGGAACCGCGATGGTCTCTGGGAAATGAAGTTCGGTGGCTATCAATTTCTGAATACCGGCATAATCATTCTGCACATTAGATTGTGGCTATTCTTATGTACTTGTGTAACGCGGAACAACAATAGTTTGTTATCATTTTGCGCTAAAAACAGGCACAAAAGGATAGTTCATCTAAGATGGATAGAAACATTTTCTTTACGTCATGCCGGAAGTAGACGGTTTCGATTCTGCTATTGTGTTTAGGAGGATCTAGGGGCATGCTTTAATGTTTTGATTGAATACATTTTGTTGATTCCTGACGTATTGAATGTACCGCTAATATAAACAAAAAGACGCACTACAAGTGCGAATCGGTTAAAGAAAATAAAAATAAATCGGCCATAGCTAATCAATAGAGACAATTGGGTAAAACCAGAAGGAATCTTTGGGAACAGCGATTGAACCACGGGACAAATGATGACGAGTACAACTGCAAATAGAGTAAGACATTATTTCCCCTATATATAACATTTCATATATGTTAGATTTCATTTCGTATATATAGTTTTTTCATTCGAATAGAATAATCGCCCTCTGTCATTACAATTCGCAAGCTAGCGCAATTCATTTCTATTTTAGGCAAGGTTAATAATATTTTGAGGGTAGACTTAATTGTGCGTTAGTTATTTGTATGTTACTAAAAGGCTTCATTTGCAAATAAACATTTCTGGCCGCACTACCCACCTCCATTCTTTATAGTGGCAGCGTTCATGTCTAAGTAACCTGTATCACTGTGACATTCTTCTGCTCCCGGCTTCTTACCTGTACGACATAACGACTCTTCTTGTCGCACCATTTACACCTGTGTTTGCTCGCAACGTTTATTTTTTTAAAAAAGAAGGCGGCATCACATTTTAAGAATAATAGATGAATGAGCGTATTGGTATGTAATTAATTTTCATAAGTTATCAGGCGTAACGTATAGCCTACTACAACGGCCTATGCCTAGGAAATCGATTTTATTTATGAAAATTACAAACTCGTTAATCAGAAAAAGGCGAGTGATTTATAACTCTGGACGTATACTGAAGCCTTTTATCAGCTCTAACTGTAGGTAATTGATATTTAACAGTATTACAGAAACAGTCAAGTGCATTTTAATGTCAGCTTTAATGTAATAATTTTAATATTTTTTAATAAAAAGGAATAATACAATTCTACAAAAAGGCGAATCCTTTGACAAAGAAGGATAAACGGTGCAATTCAGGCTGACTTCGGGCAAACTTAATCTGATCAGTTGTGTGGATATGAATACATCCAAGGGAAACAAATATTCTGAGATGTTCCATCTGGTAGCCTAATTTTTTTTTTGTCTGGAATAAATTTATATTCACGTTCATAATTTCTGCCACTGTAATATTTGATTCACTTCTCATTATACCACCTCGCAGTCACATTATTTGAAATGACAAATTGAATGAGATTGCAACACCAGTTAACCATATTGGTAATATATATATACTGACATATACGTACCGCACATGTTAAACTGGAGTTGCAAAGTAAAACTGAAATAACATCTAACGGGGCAACGCCTGGATAATAGGAGTAAGGGTTGAACCCAAATAGAACGTTTTATTTTCTGTTGCAGTGTCAATTCAGACATTTTGTGTAGAATTTCCTTCACTCTAGGACAGAAAGTCATGACTACACGCTGTGCTGACAGTACCGGGTAAAAGCTTTTTATTAACTTAAGATCAAGAGTTGTACAAACCCTGGCTGACACACTCTTTCGGAAAAATAAAGTATGACGTCTTCGTTTAGTGACGTAATCTACCAGCGGCATCTCGTAACCGTAGCTGTATGAAGTAGCAAGGTGCTCCCAGGGACTCCGGAGTGACGCGGCAGGCAGACATCTCCAATTTTCCCATGGGCCAGCCTCCTGCTTCCTTAATAAGCCGTCATATTGAAACCCATCAACAACTGGCAGTTTTTCCGTAGCTATCTACCACCCCTTCCAAATACCACTGTGTTTCTATATATTAACTATTTATTATTATTTTTTTCCCTTTAGTATTCCCTTTAGTATTTCTTAAGTAGAAAAAGCAGTAAAATAAAAAAAATCCTTCCTAACTCTATTTCACTTTTTGTAAATAAGGTCTTTTCAGAGCTAGGTGTTGCAATGCCCAGTTAAAAGAAATATTGTGCCTTTTTCTTTTTGTAGCAGACATCTGTGTATACGCTTACATGTAGGGTGGAAACATGACTGTATACTGACCGTATACTGAAAAAGCGTTTAAAAGATGCACGAATGATTTTTTATTGTTATTGTGAAATTAGCTGCTCTGTGCTAATTCACGTAACCGTCAGAGTACTGTAAAGTCTAAATTTTGTTAATGTGCTTCTAGGGTTAATGTAGAGCACGCAGGAACCGGACCTCATCCCGACCTATACTTCATACACATTTGGAAATGCACTGCAGCCTCCTCCCTTATGAGGCAGTGCGGTGTGGCGCTGTTTGTGCACTTATTAAACGTGCAGACCTGCTAAAACCTGGGGACCGGTAAATGATGTAAACTTCATTAATATTCAAATTGAAAATGCATCAATGTTATGTTTTCTGCATCTCTTCAAATGTGATGTGGCACATTACAGGCAAGCTTGCACGGTGAAGTGATTGAATAAACACGATTCAATTTGCATATTAATGAGCAAGATGACAGATTATAATATTTGGCCTTTCTTTTCCCCTTTGCCTTTAGGGAGCAACTATACTTTCAGACATTTATTTTGAAGAATGGATAATGGTTTTGAAAAAAATTGAACAGATAACCTATAGAACAAAGAAACTTAATTCAATCTTATAATTATCAACTCTTGAGTGACTTTTTTCTTGCCATCTGATGGGAATAGAAGATGTTTGTGTGTCCTGCACTTGTGCTGAGGGTGCTTGTGAGGGCTTGTGAGTGATTGTGAGGGCTTGTGAGTGATTGCGTTCCTTTAAAGCGCACAAGACCACAGGTACTGGCATGCACCCTTCTGAAGTGTCAGTCTGACTGCAAAGTGCTCTTTTTGTCACGCCTGTGTCACCACAGCTTCTCTGCTTGCGGGCTCCTCTCCGCCCTGCTGTCAGCCTTGCTCTGTTTTGATGGCTGCGGTACAGTCTCTTTGATGCAACAAAGCTCTTGTGAAAATATGGTAGAGTTCCCCTTTTTATTTCAATTTGTTTGGCCCATGCCAACTGGAGTTGCCTTTTTGAATAAAATTCAGTTATTACTTTAGGAACCTTGCTTGTATTTTAAGTAACCCCCCATCCAATCATTAGAAAAGGTTATTGCTCTTAGGTGACAGTAAAAGGTATGGCATTTAAAATTTTACATTTCCTCACTATGATTTTGTACGCTTTCAGCCAATATGAAATTATGTGGGTAGACTTGGTTGTTGGACCGGGCCTAATAAGAGGACTATCCTGTTACTTCCTGCTAAGGCTTCACATGCTTAGCAGGGGTCCACTTAGCTGGAAGTTTCTCTGAAGTTAATCTTGCCATACTTCCATCGACTCACTTCATAGTGCTCCATGACTCCTGTATGTTTTTTTAAAAAAAACTTCCTTTGGGAAAGGAGATGTCGTCAGCTTAGAACAGAGGTGCAAGAAGAGAGATGAGAGCTCATGATGTCTAGGGGCGTATCAGGCTGGATGTTAGAGAAATGGGAAGATGAAAGCTGACAGGTAGAGGAGAAAAGAGTGTATCAATAGGTCAAGCGGCCGGGCCGTGGGACCCAGGTGACTCTGGGGGGGGGAGAACCACCGATCTGAGGAGATCTGCTTCTAGCCGCTGAGGTCTGCAGTGGAAAACCAAAGTGGGCTGGAACTGCACTGTAACTAGTCTCTCTTCGCTGCACAGTTTGGTGACTGAATGCCAGTGCAAAAGCGCCAATTTTGAGGGCCTCTGCTTGTTTAGCGTGTGTTAAGCATCACACCATCCATGTCCTTTAGTCCAGGTCATAGCTCGATTAATTTCATTACTTGGGCTGCACTGCCACTCAATTGGCTGATTCCATCTCTCATTTGGGAATCTGTGTGAGATGGTTAACGGAGGGGGGCATGACCTGTATTCTCCAGTCAGATGAAACCTGTTACAGCTGACATTTGTGTTTTACTTTACACAGATCTGCCTCATGGAAGTAGTGTACCTAGTGTTCAGTAGACTACTGTGTTCAGAGTTCATAATTATGTAACATGGTTGAAGATCACGAAGTATTCTCCATCCATCCATTTTCTGACCCGCTTCATCCCATTGGGCTGCGGGGGGTCCGGAGCCTATCCTGGAAGCAATGGGCACGAGGCAGGGAACAACCCTGGACAGGGGGCCAGCCCATCGCAGGGCACACTCACACACCGTGCACTTTCACACGCACACCTACGGGCAATTTAGTATCCCCAATTAGCCTCAGCATGTCTTTGAACTGTGGGGGGGAACTGGAGTACCCAGAGGAAACCCCACAATGACACGGGGAGAAAATGCAAACTCCACACACATGTAACCCAGGCGGAGACTCGAACCCAGAGATGTGAGGCAACAGTGCTAACCACTGCACCACCATGCCCCCCCTGAAGTATTCTCCCTCCCTTGTAAAAACCGTTACAAAAAAAATGTTCTTCTTTTCATTAATTAATAATGAATCCCACAGGATAATGGTCTTAAAGCCCATTCTGCTGTTTTCATAACCCCTACCCAAATGCAGAGCTGCAAGGCACACTGGGTAGGATGTCAGTCCATCTCAGTGCACACACTGGCATTCTCCATACCTGCAATTTAAACACGTGGCAGGGAGGCGGGGGTGCTGAATGCAGGGGGAGAACATGCAAACTCCACATGCACAGAGCCAGGGGTGACAATTGGAGGGTGCAGTGCTACTCACTGAATCCCCACACCATGCCAGTGGCTGCACATTAGTTAAATACAGGTGTGTGTGTTGGAAGGGTGTGGCGGTTAGCAGAATGCCATGTGTTATTTATTAACCGCTCCAGGAATATCGATCCGATGTGCTCGGCCGGCTTCCTCCCAGTGCTGATGACAAGGCAGACCGATAGCGCATCCGCCTTTCCTCATTGTCACCTTTCTGTCCGGCGTAGGAAATGAAAGTGGAGCCAGATTTCGGGAGCATCTCACCGGCGGAGGAGCTGCTTCTGCTGAGGACGCGGGTTCGGGAGCTGGAGAGGGAGAAGGCCCAGGTGGACGCGGAGAATCGACGGCTGAAAGACCTGTTGGTGAACGGTGAGGACCACTGGCACTGGTGACCCCCCTCCACTAGCTCTACCTCTTGTTAGCTGTCTGTGAGATGCTCTTGCTCATTGAGCTGCCGGTCTTGGTTTTACCTCTCTAGAGATTCCATCTCTCCTGTCTGCCATGAGGCAGAATGTCAGTGTTGGGGGCAGAGAGAGTGATCCTGAAGTCTTCCAGGCGCTCTCGCCCTGCGCAGAACGGCTGGATTGCGCCGGGTTCCCCCCGTCGATGCCAGCCGACGCCGGGTTCGGACAGGCTGAGGACGTGGACGGCTTTATGCAAACTGTCTCAGATGCCCAGGTGGCACTGGTCAATGGTGGTTTCCCTGCAAGCATTGAGGACGGCGGGCCGCACTGTGCCCTCCCTGTAGAGGACAGTCCCACGTGTCCCAGCCCGGCCTGTAGCTCGCCTGACTTCGGCCCAATCAGAGACTGCACGGAGATGGAGCATGTGCACACATCGGGGCACGTCAGCAACCATGTAAGCCCATCGATGCACCTCCACTGACAGGGAAGGAGAGAAGCAGAGCCGCCTGTGTCCACCCACAGCTCATTTTACCCACTCTCAGCACTGGCTGTTGTCACTTAACCTCAGTCTCAGTTGTTGTTCCGTCTGTGTGTGTCAGTCGTCTGAGGACTTCCATTTGGAGGTGTTGGCGTGTGTGGGTGTCGGGCTGATCTCCTGAAGGCGTCACTACATCTTCTCCCTATTCACACAGCCCATGCTCTCTTTAAGCAGCATCATGCCTCTCACTCTCTCTCCCTCTCTTCTCACGTCCGGTCGGCGGTTCCCCAGGCACGCCCGGTTGAGGTGTATCCAGGTTCCGGAGTGTTCTGTGAGGCGCAGGCCTGGACCTCCGCCATCCAGGCCCAGTCTCCCACGGCCATGGTGCGGATGCTGCTGCTGGGCGTCTTTGACACAGACACCCTATTGCACAGCAACCTGAGGGGGGGGCGGAGCCGGAGGCCCATGTTCCCTAACCACCGTGTGGGCCTGGATCCCCACAAGCTGGAGGCCATCTACAGTAAACCTTTATTCCTGTATCTGTGGGTTATTCGTGTTCCTGATCACATGATCAGTACCATCACGCATCAAAGAGATTAGCTGTCATGCTCACTGACTCCACTGAAAATGCATATATCCTGTTTTAGTTGATGCTAAGCAGGTATTTATTCATGTACAGTTTATAGTTTTATGGTACCCTTTGAAGCTTTCTTAAGATTCTTCTAATTTGTGTGGTGTAATGCATGTACTGCCATTTATTCCAGGATGAATGATAATGGACAGGACCAGAATGAATGTTGAGGAGGTGAATTCCCCGGTAGGGGCAGTACCTCAACAATAATTCATTCACATTCATCCTCATTTCCGTAAACGGTTTGACAGCGCTGGCAGCCTGGGGGGGTGGGGGGATGGGGGGGGGGTTAGAAAAAAAATTGTACTCACTCCCACTCACTGCGTGTCTCCTCCACCAACTGTTGTTGTGACGGTTCTTCCAGATGCCACCCTGGCGAGGTTCCCACTGGCACGGAAGGGGCAGATAGGCACCGGGATCAACTCCAAGCTGTCGGAGATGAGATTCCGATCCAGGAGAGCCAATCAGGAGAGGAGATATTTGTGAGAGCTTAAGTGTAGTGGAGCATGAGTAGAGCCCACCATAAGGTTATGACGTTCTACAGAGACAGTGCATGCAGGCTCCTTGGCTGATCTCTGCCCATTTGGAGGGCTATAGGAAGGAGGAAGTGGGCCGGAGGTTGGTGCAGTCTCAGCCAATCGGTGGGCGAGCTGGAGGCAAAAGCATCTCTGAGGATGGAGTGTGTCCCTCCCACCTGAGTCTGCAGCCCTCTGGCCAGTAAGCTACAAGGAGGTGTTTTCCAGCTCGTCATTTCCGGAAGCGTCTCCTTATTCTGTCTCCCCATGAAGCCTGCTGTCCAGACAGGTGGCAGAGGAGGAAATAGAACTTCTCCTTTTGCCTCTGAAGCTCGAGAATCCTGGACGGGGGCCAGATGATTTTTCTTCATCGATTTGCGTGCTCTGTGGCGCGGCCCACTGAGAGGTTCATCTGGCAGCTCTGTCGCTGGCCCTGAGTCTCCTTCACCCATGGCGAGCAGCGGGCATCAATCCTGCCCCACAGGTGTCATTGCCGTCCCAACCTAATGGGTCTCCCAGCACTCTAATGCCTCAAGGAGCAGCAAGGGGAGATTAATTCATCTTCATACTCTTAAACAGCCTAAGGTCTCTCTCGTGCTGAATGTGAATGGAGGATCCCTGGGAGCAGAGGGAGGGGGCTGGTGTTGTGGTGATGTAACAGCCACAAGGGGGCTGCATTTCCTTACAACCCCCCCCCACCCAATTGTATAACTGCAGTCGCAAACACAAAGACTTGTGCCGGACAATGCGTTCCTGACAGACCCGGGAACAGGGAGACGGGTCTTGGTCTGAATGTAAAATCGGCCAGTTCTGGTCCCCTGCTGGCCTGGCCAATCATGTTGCAGAATGAATGCAGGTGACCATGTGCCTCTCTAAGAGTCTAAGCTTTTAAGATTCTAGGTGCTGATTACTTTGTATGAAGACCCAGAAAATAAGAAGAACAGGACTTCACAGCCAAATTGTCTATTATCTGGCTTTTTTGTGTCTTTCTGTTTATGAGAATTCTAAAGCCTCTATCCATCCAAACTAGTGGGTCTGCTGTTCAACATTAATTAATCGTGCCAAGTTTCACACATCATAGAGCAACTGCTTACAGTATTCCCTGACATGTACCCTACGCAAAATATATCAGAAAATGTCAAGAAACCCCAAAAGCTTTTAATTGCAAAACTGTCTGAATTTTTGACGTGTACGCATTTGTGTTGACCTTCAGTTTGAGCAATTTCTCGGTTGATCAAATTACAAACGACCAACCCAGAAGCCGACCCACTGGGAAAGTATAATGGGATTAGCATTCTTTGGCAGCTATCGCCAGTAATAACACCAGTATTGTAATACCGTATTGTGTGACTTCAGCCGTTTTTTTTTCCCTATTCATTGTTAAAGGACATATTTCTAGTGACACCAAAATGTATTCAGCTTAAAAGTTTAAAAGAACCAAACTTCTAACAGTGGTTTTCAATGTGCTCTTCAGCATTGAAGTTCACCATTTATGAAATGCCCTGGAACTTTCTATCTTGCCAAAATGTTATTTAGTAGATTAGCGTCTGGTATATCTTTAATATGACTGTCAGTGTGAAGGCTGACTGATTTTTTTTTTTGGAGGGTTGATGCAATAAGGTGTTTGGAGCCAAGCCAGACAGACAGGAAAAATGTCCTTAAATGATCTCCGAATGCTCCCGGAGAGCTCTTTTGTGTGCCTAAGTGATTTTGAAATCAGAGTTCCCTGTCTTGGGTCCGCGGGCATGATTCCAGTTGTCCCTCTGCAGGCAACACCAAAGGCAGCTAACACACTGTATCCCGAGGACCCTGTTTTCTGAGGGTTAGCCTTATCCTGGCCCAGAAGAGCTGGATCACCTCTTCCACACTACGGTGCGTCAGATGCTACGAGTTTGCGTGCCTCTTTTTGCCCTTGCATTAACCTTGTCATGTTTGAGCCTCAGATGGACCAACGAGAACATTTTTCCACATGAACCTGTGGTATAGGAGTGACACAGATGATGACTCAGACTTTGGCAGCACAGCTTCATGGGACAGATTTCCTGACTCAGCAGCAAAGGATGGGCAGAGACCCCGCCATCTTCTGCTATGTTTATTTACATGCTTTTGTATAAAGTGACCATTACGGCTTGTCAGTAGCGCTTTGAGTTTTACTGGTGCAGCTCGACTTAAAGACAGGGACCTACGGCAGGGCCGCTGACTGGGGGCTCGCTGCATCCCGTGCCAGTTGATGTCCTGAAATGTCACATCACCTTGTTTCCTGGGGTCCGTCTGTCCCCGTTTGCTGCTTCATGATTGCTGTGTGTTATACAACTATCCATAAATGTACCAAACCTCTCGAGGAACCAGAAGCATGTGTGCGTTCACTACGTTCGCTTCTGCTGAGGAAGTGTCTTGTCTATTAATGTGGTCATTCGTGTGATGAGGCCAGCCGTCGAGCCCCCATCCCCCACCCCCGCCCACCATCCTGGGTAATGGATTCAGAGTGGATGTCCCCCCAGCTAGGAGATTTCACCGCTTGTAGTCCAGCTCCAGGAACAATCTTGCTTGGAGCCTCCATCTGCTCTCCTTGTCCCAGACATATGCCGGCGCATGTGGCCCCGGGGCCCCTGATTTATCACCAGGGAAGGCAGAGCCAGCCGCTGGCCTGCGTGATTTGTTTGGCTCCCAGACAGAGACGATTGGCAGCGTTAGAGAGAGGGGTGTGCAGTAGGAGGTGGTGGTCTGAGAGGCAGGTCGCTTCACCCGGAGATTTGGCCCGTGCAAAGCCGACAGGTCCGTAGCGGAAAACAAATGATGTTTGTCGATCTGGAGTTAAATCCAACTCTGAACTTGACACGGGGGAGGAGGAGATGTGAAGAGGGGGAGACGGCCAGCCTCTTAATCCAGTCGTCAGTGATGTATGAATTCAGGCCAATTTAATTTCCAAAATCAAGCCGAGCGAAAAGGCATCGAGGGCTTGAAAATAGGAGGCGGGAAGCCTGATAGATGCAGATCAATTCGCCTGTGGAACTGACCCTCTTGCTCGAGCCCAATTAATAATTTAATTTGTTTATTTTAATTTTCTCCTGCTGTTTTTCCGGCACAAACGGCTACTGAGAAGGAAAATGGGGGGAATAGCGTTTTAAAAAATCAAAAGGCTTGGTCGGTGCTGTCTGGCCTTTTCATCGTGGAATCAATGGCACTTCTGATATTTTCATGTATAGAACGAGACGCGTCCTCTGGTCAGAGGCAGACGCAGCGAGGCAGGAGACATTGTCAATAATCACTGAATGTCACGGAAAGGTGAAATGATGAGACCGAGGGTGGGACGACGCAGTGCCTGCGCCGGTGCGGGGGGGCAGACAGCATGCAGCGCGCTGCCTTCAGGCTAGGCACAGGATCAACTGTTGACCTCTTAACATGAGGTTTGACGTGTTGTCATATTCGTAAGCAAGCGTCTACAGAGCTGATAACAGAAAGAGGATCATTTCTTCCCCACACTAACACCAAAAAAAAAAGACGTTTGCACTATACTGATTTCCTGGCTGTTTGCTCATGTGTCTTCTCTTGGCACATGCAGCGATTAGTCATTGCCAGTTTTTGGGTGGGGGGGGGGGGGCAAAAAACATTGTCACCAGTAGGTGGCGCCCAAAGTATTCTGCTTCCTTGGGGGCATACGCACAGCTGATGATCTACCAAGGAGATGCGCTGATTCAAAATGGCTTAGTAATAGTAATTAAACAATTGCTTTTCTTTTGTCACATGATGAAGAGTGTTGTGTGTTGTTAATGGATACCAGCTTGGATATGGGATCCTGAAAGATACATATTTTCGTTAGCAGATGTTGCAGCTGAAGGAAAAACAGCCGAATATGTACGTTTCTTTCTAATTTACCTATATGTTGCAGATCATTTTTAGTACAATGGCCTGTCTGAAGGGAGCTGAGTTAGCGTCATATACAGCTGCCTATCTCGTCCTTAGTAAGTGTGAACGGTATGTTCAACAGGATTGGTCACTCATATGTCTGTAGACATTCTAGCTCAGCGGTGGCCAATCTTATCCGCAAAGGGCCGGTGTGTATGCAGGTTTTTGGGGTAGCCTTTAGGTCAGCTGTTCAAACCCAGGTGTGAGGACTCCTCAGCCAATCAGTCCTCTAATTAGTAATATACAGTAATTAGGGAGCTGCAAGGAAACCCGCACACACAGCGGCACTTTGCGGATAAGATTGGCCACCCCTGCCTTAAGCCATCATATGCACTGAGGTAGAAAGGGGAGCTTTTATTTTGATAAAGGTCAACGGCAGTTCCTCTACTTTTTCTCTGCGCATGCCTGTGGAATCCTCGGTGAGGCTACTGCGCTCATCAGAAACAGTGGTTACATAGCCTACGACTAATGTTTATCAGTTAATGGACCCGTAATGAGGCACAAGCTCTTACGGTGGTTGTAGCTATATGTTTATGCGAAGTGTAGTATGTTGAAAGTAGAAAATAAAACTGTAAACTACAACAGCAGTCAAGATCATTGCCATCGCATATTACGGCCGGGGATCCATACAATCAGAAAGTATTATTATTATTATTATTATTATTATTATTATTATTATTATTATTATTACGGTTAATGATTCAGGGGTTCTTTTTAACATTTTCAAGGACTCCCTTTTGTGTCGGTTCGACAGCGTCCCTTAGCGTCGATATTTTTAAGCGCATAAAACACTCGTGCTTGGAGCAAAAAAAGAAAAAAAAGTAAATTAAGTGATTTTCCGCCTTGCAAGCGCAGGAGTATTTATATAAAGTGATTTATGTGTATTTATGGGCCTTATTACGAAGGGGAATACTTCAGATATCTCGTAGTACGTTTATAATCCATAACAGTGTAGAAAACCCCACTGAAGACTTTGTGCATGCGACGCATTTTTAATAATAGTAGTAATAACAATACTTCAACAAACAATTTTTGCGTGTATAAACAATATTCACTTGACAGTTTTAGAAATTCAAGGTTAATTCAAAAAGGTGAAATCAATTACGAATATATTCTTCGTGGTTATTCAAGTTTCCAAGGTTGAACGTTGTAGAAAATCAAAGGGAGTCTGGATAAATTCAGCTCACACGCTTTACTCCCAGTTATTTCGAAAGGCGCTGGGTTTACCCCGACGGGCAGGACAGTGTTTTCGTACGTAGACCTCCCAAGATAACAGCAGCTGGACGCCTGGTAGCCAATCAGAGCTGAGCGAGCTAAAACAGATCGTTTGTCTTCATCACTTTCTTTCTTGCTCTCTGTTTTTTATGTAAACACTGTGTAATTTTATTGCTGCCTCTTACTGTACGTCTGTTCTAAACTGCCACTGTGTTTTTGTTACTATGTTTCTTTATTTCTTTATTTCATTCTTTAATTTCTGTTACTGTGCTCTGCGTTATATCTTCTGAGCCCTTGGCACGCTCTGTACGAACATCTGTTGCTTTCAGTACTATGGCCGCCTCTATTTTCATTAACGCTATATAATAAAACCAATATGTTCTCCCTTTTATTTGTAAACACACCTGTGTATGTGTCTTAAGGCGATTTATAATTTCTAGAGATCACAGTTTTCCAAATGTCTGTCGAGAGGTGGCTCTGTTTAGCAAATTGTGGTTTTCAGATGCAGATCCAGAAAAAAAACTTCTACAGATATTCCGTTAATCTATGCTGCTTTTTGATCCAACAAAATACCAAATAAACAAGAAAGCATAATAAAAAGATCTGAATATCTATTGGGAAGAAATTCTTGACAATGCATTTTTTTAAATTTCCATGTATATCCTGTGCCTTCCTATTTTGAACATTGCTGTCCAAAAACAATGAGCATAAAACTCATCGATTTATGCTTGTCTGAGGTTAAGCAAATAAACTTCTCCGCTGATCTCATCGCAAAGTCTTCAGGGTCCAACTGCTGACATTGTTTCCCCATTATTGAGATATATGGTCCATCATCTCAAGTCAGCTTTATTTCATGAAGCTGATTCCTTTGTTGTGATCATGGCTGGAGACGCTGGAGTTCACCGTATGGCCGACATATGAGAGAGATCAATATAATGCAAGAAGATACTGCATGAATTCTCATACTGTGGTTTAATTTGATTACACAACAGAATGCAATTCTGGGTATTACATTAATGAGAAATAATGCCATTTATAACAACTGTAAACACATGGGGATGAATGTGTGGGGACTGTGATTTAACTCCATTTTAAATCAAGTTGAACTAAATGTCTTAACCCTTGGCTGTGTAATAATGTTAACCTGATTTCTCTGCCAAAAAACGCAAGAGTTTAGCTAAACCAGTGCTAAATGGTTGATAAACTAATTTGATTATTAAGTTCTGGAAACCTGCCCAAAATAAAGCAACTCTGAATTTTGTCAATTTATAAATGTCTTATTTGTGCTGTGAGAAACTTAAATATATTTAGTTGACCTTTTTGATCTGGGTAAAACTGTAATGAGAGGACAATTATGGCTGACCAAACTGTTGACAATTCATACGTTATGTGTCTTTCTTCTTCATCTTTTCTTTCCATTATTATTATTATTATTATTATTATTATTATTATTATTATTATTATTATTATTATTGTTGTTGTTGTTGTTGTTGT
>JAODJW010000113.1:969527-1017230 GCA_026777045.1 Hyperopisus bebe
AAATAGTCGCGTCGTTTAATACTCGCTTAATTTAAGCTTTGGAACAGAATAACGATATTTTTATCTTTGCGTTTTTCCATATCGGAACAACGTGGCAGGGGGAAGAAAACATCCACAGTGTGCAGTTTCCCAAGGCTGAGGCTGTTCAGCCGTGGATAGCGTGGCCATCTTGGTGATAAAGAGAAACAGAGAGTTTTTGTGCTCCTGAGGTGCCCGTGTGAAGGAACAGCCCCCCAGCCCCCGAATTGTGGATATTGAAGGTTACAGAGAGGTTGATGGTGGATGCAGTGTGATGATGTGGGCCTGGGAACAAAGTGCGGATACTCTCTGTGTTTTGCCAAAAGAACATGGAGCCCCCCCTCCCCCCGCCATTGACAAGGGGACCACGGTAACTTTGTCAGTGTGTGGCACTGCCAAATAAGTGCCCACAAGAATCCACAGGTCAGCTGCTGGACAGTAATTTTCTTGGTCGATAGGCACGTTCAAATATCACATCAAACCACAGAGAAGTTTCTGAAATGTCAGCTTCTGGATCTTTAGAAATAAAAAAAGGCAAATACAGTTTGTATGATTTGAGTGCCTTTGTTTTTGAGCCTGGACTGGCCATATCGGGGTGGGAAGAAATGTGAAAAACATTTACCGCGCATCTTAGTGGTGGAAAGGGGCACGCATTTAAAAGGAGCTTTGTGGAATGTAGCACTTTCTCTGGTGACTAAACTAACCCAATCAGGGGAAATCGCTTAGTGCGGCTCTGCGCGGAAGCTCTTTGCACGTGTTGTCACATGGAAATGCATCGAGCAGGCAGCCTGTCAGCCTGTCATGCGCAAAACAGGAAAATGCTGCATCTGCATTTCCTGTCCAGAGTGCAAATGCATCCTAAAATGTTGCAATAGGGTTTGTGCTTTAGTCGCGCCTTCAGAAGGATTGGGGTTCAGTGTTTATGAGAGAGAAGAACCGTAAAAATGCCAGTGACAATAAAGGGGGTGCTGACCCCACACCCCCCAACGGCCCATCTGCCTTTCACAGCCTCATATTTGCTTAGGACACCCTGTCTTCATGCTGTTTTTTTCTGAAGGAGGGGTCACACATATATTGAAGTCACTTGTGGAAAAAAGGAAGTCTTTTTTTAATGAAGTCAAGCTCGTGTGTGGCTCTGAGTGGGCGGGGGGCTCTGCCATAGCGATTTAGCTACAGCTTCGTCCACATGGGGGCAGTACTTCACCCCCCCCCCACATGGAGGCATACCCCCACTGACCCGGGGATGACATCAAGGCCCCATAGATTTCCCAGTGTGCAATGTTTGTCACAAAAAAAATAGTAATGAGAAATAACTGTGCATTACCTGTAAATCGTTTCAAGATAGATGTCAGTATATAAGAGTAAAAATAAAGATGGTGAATGAGCAGCTCGGCTGGAATGGACCCCAGAAGAGAGCTGGTCTTGGATAGATGCATACTGCTGAGACAGTGACTGTCGGGCCAGCCTGCTACGCCTCTGGATGTCAGCCCTCCCGGAAGGGAGAGAAAAAAATGTGGCAAATTCCGGCCATTTTTCCGCATTCGTCACATCAGATCGCAGCACCGTCGCTGCGATTCTCCCTACCTGCCCTTATCGCCCAGCAGATGCACGCCGCCTTGCTGACCTGGAATGCCAAGGATGCCGCAAAGAGCCACACCAACCTGAGACAATCCTTGGAAAGTAAAACAGACCCCCACCTCACTTTTTAACACTACTGACCATGATCTCATAAACACTTACAATAAAAAAAAACGCTTCATGTAAGACAAGAAAAATCCATTATGCAGGATGCTGCCTTAAAGGAAGGAAAGCTGAGTCTATATCACGTTACATTGCACTGCAACTTTCAAAGAGATTGGGGGAGGATTTTTGGAGAGTGAGAAACATAGTGCAGTGCGACATGCAGCTCTGAACGTCACACATATATGCAACAGAGCAAATAAAAGCACCGAACTTGTTTGCCTGCTGTCAGTACATTGTAAATTTACACTGAACGCCGCAGGCACTAAGTGATAACCCTCAAGGGGGGGGGGGGGGGGGGGGGCGTGAGCTCCAGGCTCGAGTCTCCAGGCAATGGCTCCTCACACAGAAAGGCACGGAGATAAGGAGGGACAAGCGATCCAGGCAGTCAAAACACAAGCTGGAGATGCTATCGGAGGGGACAGCGGAATCCGCGAGGGCAAATGTGTAACAGCATATGGGGGGGGGGGGGGTTGCGCTGAATCGGGACGAGAAAGAGGGGGGCGGGGAGAGATTACCAAGGTACTGAAAGGGAGAGATTAAGGTCTGAAAAGGACTTTTTAGAGAGGTGGAGACAGGAGTACATTTCTCCACTGAATGTGAGGTCGGCAGGGAAAGGGGAACGGGGAACGTGTTCCTACAGAATAACAGGCGTCCACCCTGAATTCGGTAACGCCTCCAAAATGGCTAGGATGGTTTTCCATTTGGCTTAGCAGGAAATAAGGCATCAGCTGCCCCCAGTGCATCGCGGGGTCCCGGGTGGCGATGCCATCACAACAAAACTGATTCTGGGCATCAGCACGTGTCATTGCTCTTTGTGCCTGTCATTTCGTTTTTAATGTTTGGCATTTTACGTTTTTGAGAGACATGGTGAGAGAAAAATACTCAGGGAGTTTAATTAAGGTTGTGACCTGCAGAAGCAGAAATACTGACCGAGCGTACAAACGTCTCAGCAATCCCGGCTGGAAAATGAGAACACAGCAAAATACTACTCGACTAATTGTGATTATTTTCAGTTTTTGTTCCAGAAAACTTTGCAGATGAATGTTTGATATGATGCTTTATTCCTGCATTCACTGGGACACATATAAGCATAACTCAGTCATATTTTATTGAAATCTTTAAAATATTTAATGCTTCATTTCTAAACATGAGTCATTCTTAAATTCATGAATAATCTCATTAAAGGCTTTTGATGTTTGGTTTGAGATGTGATAACCGATGTCTCTTTATGTTCCCGTCTATTTTCTCATGTTGCACTTCAAATTCTTGATCAATCTTATTCGGTTCTTGTTTTGTTAGGAGTTGTGTAGCTCTTGCTCAGATGCTGCTTACACTGGTACCTGGACATTCGTTGGAACCTCTGTCTAGCTGCATTTATGCCTAGTTGACTCCTTAAGAAGCATGTACGTTGGCAATGTGCTATTTTTTCAATGTTTGGGCAAAAGTGTCTGCTGAATATGTAAAATGTAACTGTCCATTGTAAGGCTGTCTGGAGTATAATTTCTTATATGCAAACATTGGTAATTAAATGAGAAAAGTTAAACAGGCATTAATTTGGTCATTGTTCAGAAGGGTCCTGCTTCATCCAGGAAGTCCAGAAGACATTGCTCATGATATATCAAAATATTGCTTTTAGGCATTGTTTGAAATGGGACCAATTGAATAATTCTTTGGGGTGATGCAATAAAATATTGATGTAAATTTTATCATGTATTTTAATGATTGAATAAGTAATGAAAGTATTACACTTTGACATTGAATTCAAGGCTCTCTGTCCCCACGTTGACCATTTTCAGAGCATGTCCACTGGTCCTACAGTGTAGACACCGACCCTATAAATATGGTAATTAGGCTTCACATACAATTAGACCACCTTTATATTGCCAACCTGCTTAATGTCAATATTAGAGGATACAGCAAATATCAGACTCCTGCTATGTTTGATTTTGTCAGTCTGAGATACGTAGCCTGAGAGACAGGCAGATAATGACCAGTAAAGACAGGATCAAGTACAGGAAGAGGCTGAATGCAGATCCCAGTGACAGATAGGCGACTGAAGGATACAAGCTTCATTCAAGTATCATTCCTTGTCCCTTTACAGGCTTATAAATGTTTAACTCACAGTGATGGCTGTTTCATACACCTTTCTGCAAGTATCAGGAGGAAAAAGCCTGAGAAGAGACTGTTAGTCAGTGTGAAGTCACTGTCACCAGCAGCCAGAAAGCAACTATGAAGGAAATGAACAATGTTGAGAAAACAACATAGAGCAGGATATACGGCCGTGGAGCTGAGGCTCCTGTTCAAGTGCTTCTTGTTTGCCTAATTTTTGCTTGTTTTTCTAGTCCTGAGTGACCACCATTAATGAGCATGGTCACTGAAACTTCGACTATAGCTATGACTGAAAATTAATTAATATTGTTCTCAAATAGTTTTAATCTCTACTGGTGCTTGAAAGCACTCGAAGGCTACAAAAGTAATTAAAGATTTCATACAAAAGTGGGCGGATTTCTATTTCTGGTGTCCACTGCTGTGACATAATGTCCTGCGACGGTCGTGAAAAGATTAAAAGATTTTGTTGTGCAAATTCCTGTGAAAAGTTTTGAGTGGAAGCGGAGTAATATAGTCATTGAACATACCTTATTCCACCAAGGTTTGCTATAATTATAATGATTATAAATGAACCTTTTAGGAAAAGTCCCTACTAGTCCCTACATCACATCATTTTAAATTTAGTCGGGTACGATTTCTGCTGATACATTATCAGGACAAATTTATAATGATTAACCGTATTTTTCCCGAATCAAATATTATCATTAGAAATGGTGTCACATGAGAGTATAATTTCTAGAACTGCTGCATTAAAATGGTAAATAAGGGATAAAATGAGACCACATAAAATTTTGTGTTGTTCTGATTTAAAGGAATACAATGATATATTATTTTATATTCATTTTAAAAGTTGTAGAAATTGTTGTAACGTATATCAACTAGATGTATAAATAAGTAAAGAGGTACATGTAGAATATTGCTCGTAATGACGGCGTTGCATTGTGTGCTGTACCCGGGCATCCTCTGGGGGCAGTGTGGTGCCAGCCCCATCAGAGGGTAAAGACCCACAATTAATCAAGAAGATCCTACAAGGGGCCAGGGGGTGCCCTAATTCTCAGGGTGGGGGGAGATCCGCTGTTTTATACCTTTTCCTTCGACATGGATGCATTCGGCAAACAGCTGTAACGGCCGGAGACGCAGATTAAGCTCCATGAACTTGCTGAGAGATTGAATGGTCTTGCTCTGGATGATCTTGGCTGAGGCCCTCTGTGTTGCATTATTGTGTCAGTCTCACTAACAGGAAGAAGCTGTATTTCAAGCGGGAAGTTTTTTTCGGGCTGGAGGAGCAGGTGTAGTTGTGGCATAAAGGGATGCATTCTTTGGCTTGGTATCCGCTGGAATGGCAGCACCTGGCCATCTGGAGCGTCTCAGTGATTAAGACATCATAAACAGATGATACTAGCGGAGGTGGGCAGCCAGGGGCAGCTGACTCAAGGCCACAAACTGTTCTGGGATTTCCCAGCTTCGGAGTTTATCTAAATTTAATTTCCTTCTCAGATCACTGGCAATATATGTT
The DNA here is from genome assembly GCA_026777045.1 of Hyperopisus bebe. NCBI lineage: Eukaryota > Metazoa > Chordata > Actinopteri > Osteoglossiformes > Mormyridae > Hyperopisus > Hyperopisus bebe. The sequence continues at coordinate 974,914 of JAODJW010000113.1, forward strand.
TGTGTGATACCTTATGCTGTAGTCTGCAGAAAACACAGGAGGCTGCATCTCCCAGTCACAGTCACCTCCAACTCTATCTTGCTAATCATCGTCATGTTAATCAGGAAGCACCAGCAATCAGGCTTTTTTTTTTTTTTTTGAAGAGAGGATCGTCCTGATGACACACGCAGGCGTGCTGATTTTTCAGCAGACTTTCAGAAGCCATCTGCAGGTAAACAGACGCTGGTGCCTGCGGGTGCCGTGGTCAACCACAGGGTTGAGAGTGTGTCACCGCATCCACAGGACTGAACATCCAGCCATTGAGTGTTGGCCTTGCTCTGAACTGCTCAGTCTCATCTCATCTCATCTTACACCCATGGGGGGGGCAGATCGGGTCGGCTTCTCAGCCCACAAACTGACATTATCATGATTTCGCTTTGGTCTGCAATCCCAGTCTTCAGCCCTAGTCCCTCATTTTAAATGGCTCACTATGTTCTTTTAAGACCTTAGTAATCAGTGCTGGCCAACCCATTAGGTGACATAGGCAAAAGCCTAGGGAGCCATCTTCTGAAGGGTGCTGACTTCTGAAGGGACATCGACTTAAACTGCTTAGGTCGCCATCTTGTAAGGGGGCATCATTTTAGCAAATTGCCAGGGCACCATCCTTTGAAAGGGCACTGACTTAGCAACCCACCTAGGGAGCCATCATGTAAGGGGGCGCCAACTTAGCAAACCACCTAGGGAGCCATCATCTGAGGGGGCGCCGACTTAGCAAGCCGTCTAGGGAGCCATCATCTGAGGGGTCGCCAACTTAGCAAACCGCCTAGGGAGCCATCATCTAAGGGGGCGCCGACTTAGCAAATCACCTAGGGGGCCATCATCTAAGGGGGTGCCGACTTAGCAAACCGCCTAGGGAGCCATCATCTGAGGGGGCATCGACTTAGCAAACCACTTAGGAACCCATCATCTAAGGGGACGCCGACTTAGTGAACCGGCTAGGGTGCCATCATATGAGGGGGTGCCGAATTAGCAAACCACCTAGGGTGCCTTCTAGGGCTAGTAACAAAAAAATTTCTTAGACAAGAGCGCCCAGTATCATTACTACTGCTATACAGTACAGTACAGTAATAATTATCCTTATGGTCGAAACTGTTATTATAAGAAATAACAAATAACAAAGTTGAAATTTGGCAACAGAAGTGTCATTTGTGTGTGGTGTTTGGACACATACACACACATGCAGGGTTGGCCTTCAAAAATGTCTTTTCTACAAAGCCCTGAAATTTGGCAGTGAGTGTTAGGGCTCAGATTTGTAGTGGCCTTTGGACCCCCAATGCATCCTTACCCGTAAGATCCTATTTTTAATTCCAAAACCGTAATTATTAGGGTTCAGTGCCCCAGATCTTTGCTGGCATTGCACAGAGTATCGGCACGTGAGCGTGAGCCGGCTTGGGACAGTGTGGGAGGGAAGCATTTGTGGTATGAAAGATGAGAGGTGGGACAGGAGAGAGGGAGAGAGAGCGAGAGAGAGAGAGAGAGAGAGAGCGAGAGAGAGTGAGGGAGGGAGAGGGAGGGCGTGAGTTGGCTACAAACATGGCACCACGGCAGCCTGGCTACCAGAACTGTGTGGTGTGCTCATTCTACGTGACTGGTGAGCAGATGCCAGGCCTGCACAAAAGCTGGTGAAGAGAGGGAGGGGCAGTTGCATGGTGGTGGGGGGGGGGGTGATTAAGCACCCACTTCAGGGTGGGGGAAAGATGGTGCGGCCTCGGCAAAGGGTGTAGTCGTAGTAAAGGTCCCCAGGGTGGTCCTTCATTCAGAGCCGAACATCAGGGCTGCTGTGCAGGAACATGACTGCCGGTAGCTCCTCCAGTCCCCTAGGTGCAGTGCTTTCCTTATGATGGAACGGGACACTACATACACCTTCCTTGAGGTTCACACCTATGTATGCCGGAGGCTGCAGATGGCTGAGACTTTCTGCCTAAACCACATATGATGGATCATTTAATTTTTCCCTCGAGACTAAACTGCTCCATCAACAACCTGATACAGCCAAAATAATGCACTTGATTTTTCTTTAATTGCGGCCTGCGATCCTGTCCAGGGTGTCCCCAGCCTTGTCCTTGTTTCCTGGGATAGTCTCCAGCCCCCCTGTGACCCTGTATTGGTTAAGCAGTTGAAAGATGGATGGATGTCACTATATAAACATATTCGGCACATATGGCAACAGCCATTGATGGATAGTGCGGATCTGTAGCCCTGATGGGATACCGCAAAGCGATAAATATTTTTAACTCCAGCTCTACAAATCACCAAATTTCTCTGCTAAATGACATCCTACCAATAATTATAAAAAAATAACAGGGATGCATCATCACTGAAGTAGTGCCTTACTAAGCCACTTGACTGCAAGCTGGTCATCCCGAAAACGGAGGCAGCTGCACAGTGCCAGGATGCACACGCTGAGCTTCTGGTCCATGCTGGCACCACCTATCAAGCAGCACCATCTTCCTGCTCCTAAATGGTGAAGAACGGGCGCCTAGAAGAGTCTCTCCAGTGTGTGCGATTTAAAGAGCTTTCCGGCTCATTGGGTGCACCCATCATTTCGGCAATCAGTTCTATTTGCATTAATTTAGACTCCCCACATTCAAATGTAATTTCCTCTGAGTTTCTACCACATCGCTTTTTCCATAAACATGCAGAAGGACCCACAGGTGATACTTTAGGGGTTTCTGTGTGCCACCCAGTCTCAGAGGGGGGATGTCATTCCCCCTGGCAGTGTCCCTCCACCATGTTGGAGCATTGGGAGCCTATGTTTTTGTTCAATTGCCTCTCTTTGGACAAGTGATCACCAGAGACCATGTGCTCCAGGTGCGTGTACAGGGGCGGGGCTACAGGGGCGGGGCTACAGGGGCGGGCCTACAGGGGCCCTGGCCCCAGCTGAATTTTGACTGGTCTCCAGAGTGCCTCCTTCCCTTTCACTCACCAATTCAAACCTCTTTATTGGGCAATGATAAGACGGGCCCCTCAGTATAAATTATGGCCCCTATTATGCCCGCCATCTTAAAAACATCCTAGAATTATCCCCAATGGGCCCCCATCTCCTCAGCAATGAGAGGGTGGGTGAGGAGGTGCTCACATAGCCCATGGGCTCAGGCAGTGCTCAAATCATGATTTCCCGTGGCCCACCCAGATCTTCTCAGCTGGCATAACGTTGGACAAAGGATCTCGAGCTCCACCACGAGACCCCCAGCACTGTGCATTAGTAAGAAGAAGCAGCAATATGGCTTCCTGAAAGTGCAATATACCACAAGCACACAGGCTACACAAGGTACTCTCATGCCTCCTAACCGCAGCATTGCCATTACCATGTCTGCATGGCTTTCGATGTCAGTGGGGTTTCCTGTAAAGTGCCTAAATAAAACTGGATTGGTTTGATTATAGCTGGTGTGTTGCATATGTGAAGTGTAGCTATGCTGTACGTGAGCAGTAACTGGGGAACCAGCTTATGTCCTGCTGCACAGCTGACGCATTCCCAAGCGATTTACAGTTTTAATCCATTTATACATTGGAATCTTTTTACCTGGACTGGTTCAGTGCCCCACTGCTGGGACTTCTGTGTCCTTATCCAGTGGGCTACTGGCTCAGACACTTGGGAAAAGTGGTTCTGCATTATTTTGGAAACCCTCGTGTTGTGTGGCTGTCCTGGATACAAGCTGGTTTGCGAGGTGTGATGCTTTCTCTGTTTCTGCAGCTGGTGGGCTGCTGGGCATGGCCGGACCTTTCACACAAGCCTGTTCTCGACAGCCTCGCACAGACGTCATATTAAAGCCATAACACATGCCACTCTGCTTATTTTGTGGTGTGATAATTGGTGTTTTCCCTCAGAGGACACGTCTTGGTTCTCACCTAAGTGTACCGCCCTGAATATTCGGAGTTGTACACACACTGAAATGAATTTTCACATATTTTCTTAAAAATATATAAAATAAAACCTTAAAACCCCAATATTCTTAATTCCATTTGTAATCAAAATTTCAATTTAATGCCGGGGATTGAAAGTTGGAGATTTCAAAGACATAGAGGATGGAGACAGGTGACTGAGTCAAAGGGGAATCTGGGTAATGTATGCATCACCCAGCTGCCAGCATTCCACTATCGTAGAATATAAACACACTGCTTTCATGACTCCGGACTCCAGGACACATACCCTTGGGAGAACTTACTGCTCTATGCTGCTGTGCATATGCCTCAGGAAAAGCTCTGGGTGTTTTTTAGCTGTTGCAGCTTGAAGAATAAAACAGCTTTAAAAAATAGTAATTGAGAATCACTGAATGAATGGTCAGCATATAAAAAAACAATATTTTAGAAATGTATATAATCAATAGTCTTAGGGCAGGAAAGGATGACGTCTTCAAGCAATCGCATCTCAAGATGCCTCGAAAAAAGTGAGACTTCTCCAAGGTATTGCAGGAGTTTACTTTTAAGATGCAAGCCTTCTGTGAGGTGTGACATTTTATCTTGGACAGAAATGCAACAGAAATGAGGGAACTCAAATGCAATTCTTCCTTACCTCTAGGCAGGCCTTGGGCTGGGAGACCAGAAAAGCCAAAATGATGACCTGGAACTAACATGGGGGGGGGGGGGTAGAGAGAAGGGAGCCTTGGGGGCTGAAGTTCTCTGCTAATTCCCATTGGGCCTTTTCCCTGACTGAGCAAGCAGGGGCACAGTCTGCTGGACCGGTGACTCACGCCGGTAACTGCGGCTACACTGAACCATTCAGCTATGTGCATCCTACCAGATAATCAGCTGTTTGTGTCTCAGGTTCTGTCAGGCAAGTTCATCAGTGTTCACAGAAACACCCCCTAGAGAAAGGTCGCTTTTGCTGTGGTAGGTCTGGAAGGCGAGTGCTCCTCAGTGGGTGGGGGGGGGGGTCGTATAAATTTCCACCATCCTGTCTGCAAAGGTAACGCTATCATGTGGCGTCAGGCCTGCAAACTATAAAAAAGAAAATACATCGCAGGATAAATCCATTTTGATTGTGTTTGTGTCGTGCTTTCATCGTGTTTTTTTATTACGGTTAGGATTGCTCCAGCCATCTTTTTAATTTTATGAACACCACAGGAGAACAAACCGATGTTTTTTAGGTTACTGCCGGATGTCAGCAGGCCCTTGTTGTGACAGAGGATGCTCTCTTTAACACAATATACCAGGATGTGACGAACAGGAGGAAGGAGACAGGAGGGGGGGTGGGGGTGTCCGGCCAAGAAGGGCAGAGATAAGATCAAATTCCTTAAAATGAAAAGAGTGTGGTGGGGAGCAGCATCCGCTAGGACAGGATATCCAGGACTAGGTGATGAAACGGACCTTCAGGAATAAAGGGGACCACCTTCAGGTTCCTCCATGGCCAGACGAGTGGGACTTAAATCAATCTCAGCTTCCACTTGGACCCAGACAGTCTGTCCGTAAATTGGGTTTCGCTGTGGGGGTAGATAGGCAGTATTGGATGGGAGATGGCCGGGATGGTCACCTCTTATTTGGTCATTTGTTCTCTTAGCTGAGGAGATGTGGTCAAACCTTCTCTTTACCTCCATCAGCTGCTCCGTATTCAGGCTGTGCCTACCACCATCCCAAAAGGACCTGGCACTCAAATCCCAAGAATCCTAACGTTTTCCTTCCTAGACAAAGTGGGAGAGGGAGGCAACCACCCGAAATGGAACAACAGCTGTGCATGCAGGGGTCACTAAAAGCCATAAAATCCTAGGGATTCGGAGCAATCATCTGGCACGTCGGAGAGAAAATGTCAGGAAAATAATCAGAGATCAAATACACACCTCAAGTTTAATCTCCATCAGACACCAATCCAATAGTGACCTTGTCTTGAGGACAGACGATTTCTGAACATACCCCCCCCCCCACCCCACCAGTATTTCAGAATCGATATGGATTAACGCTGCCACCTTTCAGGGCCGCCTTTTCACGCTCTGGACACAATTATAATGGGATATAATAATGATCAATGACAAAGGTAGGGTATCGATATACTCGATACAAACACCATCAGTGCTAAATAAGCTCTGGGAGAAAGAGCTGTCACAAGTGCAGTTACAGGGTCTTGGGGCCTCACAGGAGATCTCTGCAGCTCAACTGCAAGTAGGTGACCCAGCAGAAGCTACGGAGAGAAGCCTGTCTTAACACAAATGCCCGTAAACGCTACGGCCCTGGTTTCTCTTAGCGAGCAGCTCGATTTTTGGGCCCGAAAATCCGGGAAAGAGGAAATTCACTTTAAGGGTTTCATGTCTGGAGATATGGAGCGCTTCCGGATCCCATGCCATGAATGAGAGAGCGTTTATGGCAGAGCAGCCCTGTTTCGCCCGCGGAGCAGCACAGTGTCCCGGTTTTGAAATGTTGCTCCACGGGAAAACATGCTCAGACTTGCAAACAGGCGCTGGAACAGGCAGCTGTGAGACTCATGAATTATCCTGCAGGCCGGTTCCCATGGCCCCCCTCCATCAATCACAATGAAAAGCCGTACCCCTAACCCCCTTTTTTCCCCCGGTAAACAATTTTCTTGTGCTAAGTAAATGGAGACTGAGAAAAGAGAGAAAGAAAAAAAGAACAGGGAAAGATGGTGGCGGAAACAAAGATTCAACCCAATTATCCCAGGCAAGGGCGGTACCTCTGTCTGATTTTGCGTTTTTCTCTGAATGCACTGTCTGTTTTTACGCCAGAGAGCCGGTGCCCTTCACCTCTGCCCTCCTCCCAGAATGCAACTCTATTCTCACATGGCAGATTCACTTCATATGCTATAGTACTGTCTCTCATTCTGTCAACCAATCAAAAGCTTTTTTAGGCACTGTAATCCATGTGGCCACGTTCATTCTATGTTATTTAAGGGCCAGTTTGGGCACCCCAATCAAAAACCTTGTTATTGGGTTAGTCTGAACGAGGGCCCCATATACCTGTCAACTCAGCGAACGTGACCGATAGCCTGGCCGGCTGTAAACATGCCCCTAATGGGAGTTCAGTATTACATCCAGAATGCCAATCAAAGCACATAATGAACCCAGGTCTCTGAGGTTCCGTCCCTTTGAGTTTCCTTCACGTGCTACCAAAGGGAGAAGCGGAAAGTTATTTTTAAAGCAGCCCAGGCCTCAGGCACACCGGCAGGGGTTCTAATAAGATATATCGATTTCCACACTTCGCCAAATGGCCCGCGATCGCTTGGCAGCACCGGTTGAGCCGTGTTTCTGTAACTGCCGGCAGTAACGCATGCTGTTCGCTTTGTGTCCCCCCCCCACCACCTCCACCTGCATGCCACTCAACTGTGGAGAGTCAGTAGTAGATGCCCTGGAGCCGGGGGAGGCTCCTCAAAGCTGCTCGACGCAGTGCGTCGACAGAATCAGCCATGCATGTGGCACTACACGAGAGGGTGTGTCTCACCGCCCATCCCTGGTTAGCGCCATGACATCACTGCTTCACTGTGGGGACACCGAGAGGATTCTTCCGCTGCTAAAATGCTGTGTTGTTAGGGTGTATGTTGGCGGGGGGCATAGATGTTTCTGCGGGTACGGGTGAGCCCCGCCGCGTGGTACGGGTACTGAGACGCTGCAGGCCAAGAGAAGAATAACAGTGAAGACGCGGGCAGGCCGTGTTTGTGAAACGCGGTTTTGTCTTGTGACCTCGCTGCTGCTCATCCAGCCCTCTGGTACAGTCCGTGATTTGTCCCGGCAGAATGTAGGCACACTGAAGAATGTGGCATTGTTCAAGAAGGGGGGGGGGGGTGCAAAAAACAATGGAGGCTCCACCTGTTCTGGGCCACGCCATGGAGGCTGAGTGTCCTCTCTGGATGATGATAACGTGCCCGCCCCATTCTGCAGAGATAAGCCCACCGTTGTCCTGACGTCGGCACGCCGATACATGGCCCGATTGTTCCCGTGGAGGGGAATGTTGTGGGTGGTTCGGCCCTGGAGGTGTAGCGCACAGAATCCGACTTTTCCGTGGAGACACATACTTGTTCCCGATCTCTACAAAAGGGTGCTCAGTTTGCCCAGGAGTGTGCAACAATGGCTGGACAGTGTTCGTGCAGAAAAACACACCCCGTAAATGTTAACAGTGTATTAGCATAAACTGCATGGAGAGAAGTGTGTCTTTGTCCTGCAAACCACGCGAGAAATTTCCAGAAGGCGGTTAAGACATCACAGCGATGTGCTAAGAGTTATGAAGATGAGTGAATGTATAGAAGAATGACATGTGCGTCCCCAAACTCACCATGCACACACATGGGCAGACTCCCTCTCTGCTCTTTATGCAAACATTTACCCCATTGTGCCCCAGTGGAGAATAGCGGGGTTGTTCTTGGTGAAAATGAACGCAGTGCTCAAGGCTGGGAGGGGGCACACCATAAGCAGGCGATTGTCCATAAGGAGAGGGGGGGGCTGAGTTTGTTTCTCTGTCATGGTCCCACTGGTGGACTGGTACCAACTTGGCTGATCCAGAGGCAGTAGGAGAACATGGATGTGTCTAGAGCAAGGTGCCGTTTGACCCTGATCCGGTCTGGGCCACCATGGGCCCATCGCTCATGTCCCGCCATGTCTCCTACAGCGAGGGCGTGTGTATGCGTGTGTGTGTGTGTGTGTGTGGATCTTTCTCCTGGGAGCACGACGGGTCGACTGTGTGGTATACAAATAGCAAATAAAAGCATTATTTTAGTGGGTCTCTATTAAAATATCTACAGTGGCCACAGTGCCAGATCATCCAGATTTCATGAAGAGCATCAGGCAGGGTGGTGGTTTGGGACTCCGACTCGTGACCCGAAGGACACCGCTGATATCCCACAAGCCTCTTCTTCAGCATCTCTAAGCGAGACGCATAAACCGTAAGACATGCAGCCATTAAAACACCACTTTTGATAAAAGTGCTGCATGGGCTGAGGTATATAACAATATTTCTCACTTTAAACAGTTATTACGTAATTTTTAAATATGTATCTCTCCTCGTCCACCCTGACAATAAGACGCATGTTCCAAATTAAATCCGCCATCCTTGGGTGTGGTGGTAATGAAAGGTTTCGCGATTCTGCATATTTAGGAACAAATTGCCCCACGTGTTACACGCGCTGCTATTTTTTCAGTTAATTGTGCCACTTTTCTCATGGTACAGTAGTTTAATTTAGGCGGTCTGATTGATTTCGGTGTAGTGCGGACTCCCAAATCCCCACCCTCCGCTCCTGTCTGACGAGTGGAGCAAACAGGACGAGGCGCAGAGACGCAGCGGCCCTCTTTCTGCAGCCGTTCACACCCCCCCCTCGTATCTCCTAATGGCCCGGAAAGGTGTTAATGTGTTTTTTCAGTTAATTAACCAGTTCAATTATGGGCGCCGAGTCCTGACGGGGGGAGAGCTTTGTCCTTCGGCAAAAGGGAGCCACACTGTTTCTGGCACATGCCACCATCCGTACCATCTTCCTGCAGCAATAAACAAAACGATCAACAAAAAACACCTGTCATCCTGGGGTCTAAAAGGTCAGATGGCAACCCCTGCAAGATGTTAGCTAAAATGCAAAGAGGAGGCCTTGTCCTCCATCTGTGTAACACGGAGCTTCATCTTAACTTGTGCTTGGGAAGTCCAAGCTGGGCGGCTAAAGAGCGTCTGTGTGTGGCACCCAGCAGTCAGCAACTCGTAATATGCATGAGTGAGTTCAGACATGTATCACCCCCCCCCCCCCCACACACACACACACATACATACACACACACACACGGCATTCTGGCCAGCTCGACCCAGGCTCGATAAACAAGACTTCCGACGATTGCTCTTCAGCGTTACCGCTTCGTAACATTAGCAGGCATTACGGCTAAACAGCAGATCTGCGCGGCTAAATCTAAAAACAAGCGTGGCTATGCGTTGGGCAAAACTCGATTGCTTTCGATTCTCAGAAAGAAAAGGCAGTTTGATTAATTTTCAAGGCCCCCGCATTCATTAATTCTGTAGCTACAGGGAGACCTGGGTCTGTGTGTTCCAGACTTGAGTGTTTGCAAATGAGCATGTTATATTTTTCTATTTGTAATTTCCTTATGAAAACTGAATTAATTATGAATCTCTATGGAGGGCAATTTTTTTGAAATATTAGCAGGTAAAATTGTTTTTTTTTCCCTCAGTACAAAAAGTGCAACTCTGTCGTTCATCATTCTCCATCTCCCTTCACGTTCTCTAACTTTTGGTTGTGTTTCTGCTTCTACGGCTCAGTTTTCCCTCCCCTTTCCATCCTTTCCTCAAGATCTGTCACAGCTTTGCAGAGTTTTATTTGATTGTTTTTGCCTGGTTTCTGTGGCTGTTTTTTAATGACATTTTAGCACTGTTCTTTGCACTAATTCAACCCTGTAAAAAAGAAAAACCTAGATAATGCCTTCATTTCTATTTACACAGTCCGTGAGTGTCATATTCCTATTCACATTCATAAGGCAGAAATTGATGTCAACCCTGCCTACAGGAAGAGTTTATTCATGTTGCCCGCTATCAGATTTCTTCTCAGATTGGTGTTGATCGATCGCAGGTCTTCATACAGGGACGACGCTCTCCCTGACAGCCACTTGCGGACGGATCAGAATTCCATCACTATAAATAGAGAGTGACTGCAAAGAAAAGCTGAGAGATTCTCATTTACTTTCTAGCTTCACTTATAGCCACAACTTGGTAGAAGTTTTATCGGACAGAGGTGTAAGACTGAGAGTTCACCTCTCTTACCGTGACCTCACTTTTGACCTGGCTATTCCCAGCAGGCCACACGCCTGTGTTTACACACTGGGCTTCATGTGACATTCCAGTTGTGGCTAAATTGAGTTGGGAGGTAGCTGTGATATTTGTGAGGAGACATGGTGTGCTGCATGATGCACCGCTACGAAAAAGCCACAGACAGAAGATTCTCCTTTCTATATCTCACAGTTCAATGGGATACTCACGCCAGGCCCTCAGCTAACACCTCGCTTACACGTTATTCCCAGCAGCCTTAAGTGGGCAGCGTGGAAGTGGAGCACCTGCCTCAGGATGGAGGGCTTTTAAGCAAACACTCGGAAAGTAGAAATGGGTGGGCCTCCATTGATGGGCAGCTAGATACGACCCCTTCTTATCTATCCCCCTCAGTGCCCTGAGTGCCACGTGGGGGTCTAACCTCCGGTTCAAGTGCGAAACCTCATTACTTCCCTTTTTGTAACCGGTGCTATAATTACTATATATCATTACCCATATTGCTGTGTGGCAGCAGGTTTATTTTCATATTTTCCCCACTGATAAAAATCCAAACGCTGCTGTTTATTCGACTGGCTGCTCGCGTCTCTATTTCCCCTGTGTTACGGTCTTTTGCGTTGATTGGAAGGCATTACCACTCATGATTGAGCTGTTTGGCACCTGCGTGATCTTCTTCCACTTTCTCCTCTTTCAGCAGTTGTCGCTCTGTGTAACGTATTTAAAGACCGCTCAGTGCTACCCACAGCAGGCCTCAAACACGTCTCTACGACGGCATATTTAACCGGAGCCGTTCAGGGTTAAGTACCCTGTCTCCGCACTTTTTCGAAGACGGATCGTGTGTTTTTCCGGGCCGGCTCCGTTGTTCTCTGATCCGTGACAGCGGTTGCTCCTTCCTCCCCTGTTCCGCGCTCCGGACTCCGCACATGTGCTCGCCGGCAGCGTTGTGTAATTAATGAAGGTTTCTTTTAAATCGCGCGTCCCTCAAACGGCACAGACCTGGGGCGACATCAGATTGCCAATTATAAAAAAAAATAATTGCCAACACATCCTAATTCTTGTTAAGTCTGCTCTGTGGTCTAATGAAAATGTTGAGTCTTTTTTCTTCTGCTCGCTTTTTAGAAGAAACAGAAGAAAGATATAAATGCAGCAACCGTTCATTTGCATCTTCTGGTCAACACAAGCCATTCGTTTGCATCTTCAGGTCAATGCAAACCATTTGTTTGCTTCTTTTGATCAACACACCCTCGCCACAAGTTCTTCAAATGGATTTAAAGCTTGAACAGACCTATGTAGAGAACTGAAATTAAAATAGGTTGTAGTGATCTGACTCTTGCAAGTAAGTTATCAAACTGAGCCGGTCACGGTCTGGTACCAGTTGGCCCCAGTGTCTCGCTCGGCCATCTCACACAAAGGGGACCTTCTCACCATAAACTTGTCCTGCTGACTCTACGAAAAGTGTGAGGAACAAACTCTAACAATCAACAAAGGAGGGCGTACAAAGCGACACTTGTACTTTGACTATGGTTGGTGGGGGGGGGGGGGCTGGAATGACTATGTGACAGTTTTGCATCACAATGCCCCTCCCTCATTCTGCCACATGGGACATTTCCCTGTCCACATTTTTCAGGGGCATCGTGATCGGCGGAGATGTGGAGAGGTCGCAAGGTCAGTCCGGTTGCAGCCTGATTGACTTTGTTTTTGTGCTTCAGGGAAGAAGTGGTGCGTGTGTCTTGAATGTGGGGGCAGCAGGTAGGCCAGAATATAAGGAGTGAGGGATGTGGCTGAAAACGTGCCGCCCTAAGGAGAGAGCCTGATGTGAGGGATAGGTGGAGTTATGTGTAGATGTATGGATCAACATAATAAAAAATGCAGCGAAAAATGCGATGACAGCCAACCTCTGTCTCTGTTGTACCTGCAACTGTTTACATTTGCTCAGCTACCATGTCCTAAACTGTGCTGTATGCGCCTGGCTGGGTTAGAAGGGGTTATGTTCAGTTTCCAGTTGGCCAACGTGGGAGTCCCTGCCTATATGCCCTTAAAAAAGCTTTACTGGGAGCCTGCACTTAGAGCTGATTTCATCTGGCGCATGGGACGAGGTGTTCTAAAGCTCTGGATCCACGACCTTAAACGCGCGCTGAATCATGCATAAGCCCCCCCCCCATGACAGAGGCATCCGGGGTGCCGCTGTCATGGAACAGGGAGCAGCAATGACGCACAGACCCAAGGGGAGCGCGGCTGCTGGGCAAGGGGGGGGGGCGTTGAGGCGCCGGTCTGGGAGGCAGCCAATAGATGGGTCACATTCTGCTGCTCGCCGCATCTCTGGAGAGGGGTCTGGCCCACGTGCACTATTGTGGCATGACCTGCGTCTCCAAGCTCCATGGACAGACGGGCCTTGCAGGTCACATCTTACATCTTAGCGGGCTGCAGACGTGCCTTCCACCAGCCCTTCAGGGAGCTAATTAAAACTCCATCTTGGGTAATCCGTGCTCAGGTTCATTCCGAAATCCTGTGTCACAAATGTGCTGCCCGAACACGGATTATTTTTGCCTCTGTCATGGAATTGTGGCATTGTAAGTGCTTTCATAGGTTTCAGTTTAACTCCCTATTGGTACGTGAGTGTCCAACCTCCCTTCCTTGTGAATCAAACGGGACAACAAGAGCTGCCGTGGGAATATATGGGGGTACCCTGGGTGTCAGGTAGCAAATGGTTCCCAGAAGCTTCCCCACGGTACCAGAGCTATTTTAGCTCACATTCTTGCTAAAATCATCAAATAATTATCAACATTGGCTGAAAGCATGTGTCCTTGTTTCCCCCATTTGAGGAAACAGCTGCTTTTGCACGCTGTCTGGGTGTTTAAGCTGTGCCTGGCGAGTTTCTGTGCCTGACCACGGAGGGAGTTTGGGCACAGCTCTCGTTAGGAGCCCTTGGTGCTCATCTGAAGAGGCCTTCATTAGGAGCCTCGCTGTCAGCGATGGCACAAGTGGGTGTTTGCTCATCACTGGAATGGGCTCTAATTGGCAGAGACCTTGACCCCCAGATGAATCAAGCGACATGATCCACCCTTAAACTTGAACCTGCCCTCCACCAGGGAAGCCATCGTGGGCTGGGAGGGTGATGAGTGGAACTGGTGTGAGAACTATACTGGCAGTCAGCAAGTAGATGCGGAACTATCTGGCCCCTCCTGTGATACATATCTTTGACCCTCAGCGACATGTGTTCAGTGGCAATTATAGATTTGTACTTCTGCAATTTCAGCCAAGCACACCTTTGCTATCTATGCAGACACAACAATTTCATAAACAGCTAACAAAATGATGCTACCTCAATATCCATCTCCCCTCTTCTCTCCATCTTTCTGATGCTTTTCACTTTCCTTCTGTCTTCTTCCGTTTTCCTACTGCCCTCTCTATTTCTTCACACTTCTCCTCTTTTCCTCTTCCCTGTAACCTCCTCCTCTTCATTCCTCTGATTCCCCAGTGCCCTGGGTAGATGTGTGTCTGTGTTAAACCACAGGATTAAATGCGTGTGGCTTTCTCATGGCCTTTAGGAAATATATGATCCGAGTTAATATTTTAGATTGAGTAAGAAGCTTGTTGGGGCATGCTTCTGACCTACTGATCTCAGGTCAGTTACACTCTGGTGTACAGGTGCAGGAGGTGCGCTCCCACACAGATGGTGCCCCTTTCAAACTGCTGTAATATCTAGTGGGAAAAAATATTACCCAAAATCTGCCAGTGTAATCAAGAAGCAAATTCTTGCTGACGACCGTTCAATAGATCACACTCCGCCACTGTTCCACCTCCACCGGCTTCAGCTTCTTTGATTAACAGCCATCTGTTTCTAGTTTCGCTCCGTGACAAGGGCAGCAAGACCTTGAGGTTGTCATCTGCGAAGAAGGTGAGGCAATAGCCGATGGTTACTATAACAAATATAGGCCCCTGGATCCCTCCAGAGACAGCAGGAGGACATTAACTACCACCATTAAGTTACAAGTGTCTGCATTTAGCTCGTGGAAGTTTTACTTACACAAAAATGTCCTTAGGGCAGAACGAAAAATTGGTGAGAGATAACCAATCAGATTGTAGAAGACGTGGGTCCAAGCAACTAGAAGAGGCAGAACATCAGAGACATCCAAATGATTGGTCCAGCACCTTGTAGTTGCTTGGACACACCTCCTATACAATCTGATTGGCTGTCTCTTGAAACCAACCATTTTTAGTTCTGTGTAAGTAAAACTTCCATAAGCCCACATTTACTCCCAAAATGCCATTTGTAGTAGTGTGCCATGATAACTAAGACAGTAATCTAAAACATAAATTAATAAGGACCAAACGTAAATTAAAAAATGAAGGAATAATGGATCAAGGTGAAGTTAAAAGCCTTGTAAGCCCATGAACTAACTGGTCTGTTCACCCTGCAGTCAAACCTGTGTCTCTAAAGGTGTACTCATGCTTGGACTGGTTGCTTTGTACTGTACCTGAGCAGGATTGCCCTCATCCCCATTCCCCCACTGGTCTGCGTTCACGTTGCATACTAGCCCAAGCATGCTTTCATCATCACTGTGTGACTTTTTTGTCTTGAAGAAAACATAGGATGGAAAGCAATATTGCAGAGTTGAATGGAACTCATGATTAATGTCCTAACTTTGTGGCTTGTTTGGAGTTGCTTTGGGCCCAATGGCACACAGATTTTTATTCAATCATGCTGCACCTATAAGAAGACAATCCCACATTTTACCAGATATCTCAGAATTTTGTAGTGCAGACTAGTGTTGCACAGGATACTGGTACTGAAAAAGTACCGTGGTACCGCAGTTTTGAATGCTGTTTGCTATTACATTTCTTTAGTATCAGTACTAATTACACTATTACAGACATTGCTAATGCTGATATTGCTAATGCTAACCATGGAATCAGAACCATGGACTCAATGCCCCACAAACTAACTGCCAAAACTCAGTTCTACCCTATGTCAGAATTGCACGCATCATGCTATATAAAATACTAAAATGTCAGCTACTAATGTGCTACATGTGAAGTTTATTGAGCAGATGAACGGAAGAAAGCATAAGAAATTGCTGTAGTCTTTATGGGCGCTGATATTATCTGTAAAAAATGATGCGATGTTTACAGTGTATCAGATCTGTTTCTTCTGGGTTTGGTCCCTGTATAGTGCACATGTGCACATGTGTGTGTCAGTGTGTCATTGAAGTCATGTTTGTTTCCATACTCGGATATGGTTAGCAATCGCACTAGACGCGTACCATGACTGAACCTGAATAACTGCTCTCTGGCCCACCTCATCAAGTGGGCCAGGGTACGATTAAGTGTACTGCACCCAGGCAGGGTACGGAGTGACCACACTAGTCAAACAAACTGGACTGTGGAACAGTACAGATCAGCTAGTGTGAGTGCACCCTAACTTCATCTCCTACTGTTTACTCTCCTTCCTGATCTCGTTCACTTTCTCTTTGTCCCACCCAGTCTCATGTCCTTGTTCCCACCCACTCCTCTATCTCCACCATCTCGAAATTCTTCTCTTACTCTGGTAGCCTCCCATCTTCTCCCATCCCTCCATCTCTTTTGGACCGCCTCTCTCCTGTAACTGCTGCCGTGATTTTAGACACCTGGTGTGTTATATTATCCAACACATTTTGTGAGCGGCCTATAAATCTACCCCAGTATTAGCTATATATCTGACATGCTCTGTCTCGGTCTCAGGGGTGTGATGGTTCCTCTGAATGTCAGTGACGCCGCATGATTTACCCAGAACGATGGCAGCACAGAATCTACACCCCAATTCTGGCCACTATCCAGGAAACCTGGACTCTTATGGGTTTTAACGACATGAAGGGCGATAAACGTCGGCTGCAGGAGTGCCAGGGAATCTGATGTGTATCCCAAGCAAATGGGACGAACACACTGATACCCACGCTGTCTTCACTCCTACAGCCCTTAGCTCACCGATCGAAAGCGGTATTTTATCATGAAAGCATGAGGCAGGCAGCCACGAGTCTCCGCATGACAGCATCCTATGGGACTCAGCTTCAGTACTGGGACCTAGCCAGTCAAAACCTCACAGTTTCTGCATTGGCTGAACGTTGCCTGCACCCCAAGGCGGGGGTGGGGAACACTGGGTGACGGTGTCTGCAGGTGTTGGGGGGGGTCATTGTTCTGTTAGCTGTTGATCCAGTTTGATGCTGTCCTAATAACAAGTTCCCTGAAGCAATAAGGAAGGGACAAAGTAAGCACCGGCACGTGTCTGTGGAACAGGCATCTCCACCAATGCCCTAAAGGTAACTCCTCTTTGGGTTCTAGTTTTAGGTCAGGCAGCTGTCATAGTGGGTGTCTTAATGGAGAGGCTAATTCACCAGGGTTCTCTATAAGTGGATCGCGGGGGAAATTTTTATCGTTCTCTTAACTTGGGAAGTTCTCTTCTCCCACAGAGAGCCCTAGGGGATCTTGGGTGTCTACAAGACCCAAGAAAGGGGTGAGGCAAAGGAGGGCAGGGACACTTGAAACTGAAATCCAAAGCAGGGAAGTGCTCCTGTCCCTTGACAAAACTTGATAATTGTGCATTGGAGGTGGAAAGAATTGAGAAAGTGCTCTCTTTGAATGTTCTATGGAGGCAGCATTTGAAGCTCCATAATTGGTCTTCACCAAAGGGAAGGAGAACACAGAGGTGATGCTTATACGTGCCATGCAAAGGGTCTTTTTGGAGGTCCAAGCGTTATACATGCTGTTATTAGCCGAGTGATGTCACCTGCTGATGCTCTTTGATGTAAGGGGTGGGCAGGTCCATGTGAAATAGCTAGCGTTCTGTCTCTAGCGTGCCTCATAATCACGTTTTAAAAAGCTGGCCATGGAGGTACAGCGATAATGCCTGCTTTGTCATATCGTCGCTGTAGAGGGGAAGTTTACATTTCCTCGAATGCACAAATTCCTTCAGCGTTCGACTGAATGTTTTTGTTGTTTGTTTTCATTTTGAATGCCTTGTTATTTTATACAAAAACGTTATATTGCCTCGAGGAAAATAATAAATCTTGCCATTAACAACATCAGTTATCAATGTCAATAAAAGTGAATGTAGTGTGGGAAAAACAAATTGCACAGGCTATAAAGCTGGAAAAATTTGCTTTGGGAGGTTGTGGCGCCAGCTCATCATTGGTTATGCTTTTGTAATAATACCTGGAAATGATTTTTCTGGGGCTGTTTTGAGCGAAAGATGATGTGGAACAAAGAGTAATACAAGGAACTTAGAAATTCATCAGATTTTGCTTTTGCTGGGTTTCACTAAATCCAAACGATACCACCATAAATATCAGTTAAGCTCGTACATCTTTCTCCTTTTCTTTATTTATCATCAAGAAAACAAAAGACGAGGAATGGAAGGAAAGCCTACAATCTATGAAGAAGTCCTCTGTGACTCTAAATGCCCATTGCCTTTTTGCACCAGTTCAGCACAGCTAACTGAAAACTCCACATAGGCAGCCTGTGAATCCCATAGCCTGTTCAGTGCCAGTGCTGGACCAGAGCTGGGTGGGGTTATGATTTAATAAAGCAAATAACATGCTATCGTTAGCAGAGGCTTGTTCAGTAAGTCTTGCTCTCTGTACCTCTCACAAATGTTGAGCTATACACCTAAAGTGAGTATATTTGCCTTTAACACTTCTAAAAAACAGTATAGACACTGCTTACACACAAATTACCACATGCAAAACATTTCTAAATATTTAAACATGAGTATAAAATATATTTTTAGAGTCACAGAAAACTTCTTCGTAGATTGTAGGCCTTCCTTCCATTCCTCATATTTCGTTTTCTTGATGATAAATAAAGAAAAGGAGAAAGATGTATGAGCTTAACTGATATTTATATTAAAATGTATGTGATATTTGTACACTACTTCTGTTTATTCTTTCCTTAACAGAACATTGTCAGCTCCATTGATCCACAGCGTTGTGGGAACAGCATTGTTATGTAACAAGAGCAGATCATCCCCCAGACACTGATATGCTGCGGAGTCTCGATTTCCCTGCCGACGACGTTTCACTGTTCCAACAACTGTTAGAAAATGTCAGGAGCCCAGCGCTTGCTCACCGTCTAAATACCGCTTCCTGGGAATGTCGGCGCAGCCGAAAGCCTGTGCCGTGAAGGCGCCACAGAGATAACACAGTGAGACGTGGCTGGTGTGTCATTAGGCTAATCCTCATTAAACTCCCCATGGTTCCTGGGAGACTGTGGGGAGAGCTGTGATTGGAGGACACTGCCTAGGACTATGAACAGCTGGTGTAGACTGCCCCGCCCCTGGTTAGCTTTTCCACAAACAGTATTGGGTGGGGGTGGCACAAACTAACGAGCAACCCTGTGTTAATTGGCTTACCAGGAATCCACCAAGCCATGCCTACCCTGTTGGGCACAGAGCACTGAATGGGCGTATGATGAAAGTATGAGTCATGTGACATCTGTACCTGCCACTCTGCCCTCCTCAATTTATGGATTAGTAAGGAAAGATGATTCTTCGTTGGACAGAAGTCATCTCGAGACACAATGGCTAAACCATCCCTAGGAGGAGCCAAGTTCAGTTAAGTTCAGAGTAAAGCTTACACATGGTCATATGATGTGGGTCAGACTTTGGCGGATGGCTAAGGAAGAAGACTCTGCTCAGTTTGAAATCAAAACCCCTGGTGTCATAGCGAGGTGGGCTCATGCCCTGATGGGCTGTGGGCTGGGAGGTGGGCTGGGGTAGGGTGTTTCACAGGAATACCAGACTGGCGGGATTACTGGGGGAATGCGTGGCAGCGGCCTCAGGGAGCCCATTCTCCCTGCTCTGCTGCACCTGTTGAGTCCTTCATTCAGGCAGTGGGGGGGGGGGGGGCTGTTGTGTCCCACTTTAAAGGTACCAGCTATAACAGGAGGGGCAAAACCATGGGGGTGAGAAAATGCCCTTTAGCTGGCCCGTCCCCCTGCCCAAGTGGGATCAGCCCAACCTGTGGTATATTCACCCCACTGTGCCCCCTAGCAAAAACCCACTTTCTGCTTCCCCGCCACAGTGAAGGTCTTCCCCCGCAGCCATGACCCACCCCCCCAACAGGAAACAAGAAAGCAAAATTTTCCAGTCTCTACATAACACGCAACGATGGAAAGACAGAGCATGAGAGTATGCTCACGAGGGTAATTTTTTCCTATTATCATTCTGACAGTCCTTAGTGGTGGAATTACATGGGATAACGTAGTACTGGGGCATGTGGCCCCTACCTAATTAAAGAAACATGGCATATACACCCTGGGTGAAAGCTTGCACAAAGTAACTGTCAAAACCCAGAATGCTGGAAATCGCACTCATTGTGACAGCGATACCTGGAATTGTAATATGAAGGAGAAAGGAACTTCGGGACATAAAAAGAGTGGATAAAGTATACATGGATGCGAAACGGGAATAGCACAACTCTCTGAAAGGACACCAAGACATGATTCATATCATAACAACTAACCCCAGTAAACTGTCAAGCATGGTGTACTTGTTGTCACTTAAATTGACTATTCCCTAGCCCACCTATCTATGATGTCATATCCTCAGACAAGAAGTGCTTGATGACACTCAGAAAATAGGCTACCTCCCTCCCCCCCCACCCGACCAGATGAATTCAGCGGCAATAAAGCTTAAATATGGGACTGCTCATCAACAAATCATTCGCTGCAATAGGACACGGTTGTCCGGATGAATTCCGGCAGAAAGCAAGGACAGCTGACATCAGTGGGTTTGCTGTGGATCGGCTGCCGTCGTATCGCACTTTCGGCTCTGGACACAGAGTTTCTCTTTCTGTGGCAAAGGGACAGTTTTTTCAGCACCTTTGTGCTGCTCTTTGAAAGTGGCTATTGTGGCGATGCCTCCGCTGGGGAAGTCGGCTAATTGTCTTTGTGTCACTCTGCTCTGCCCCTGTGAGTCACAAAGATGTCCTGTGTTCCTCCCACAGTGAACAATCCCCCCCACTGTTCACTGCGGCCTCTGGTGTCACCGTCCGCTGCCGCCATGGACGCTCTCGTGCAGACGCTGGCCGGATTCGGCCACCAGGCACGCGCACATACATGCAGGAATCTGCATTAAACTGTTTATGACTGCAGACTCACACCGAACCGCCCATACAGTCATGAATACATGAATGGCCTGTCGTGAACATGCACACGAAAGAATTTGCGCGGTCACAGACACAGAAGCGCACACACAGAAATGAGTGTGCACGCGTTTAGCCGGAGAGCCACAAACACACACTCACACACACAAAAGTGCATGTACACACACATGTTTAGTTAGAGGACCACAAACACACCCATGCACATAGGAATAGCTAAAGAGTAACAAACACATTCACTTATAGACCCATAAACACTGACTTGTGGTTGATAAGTCACTGTGTCTCAGTAGGGAACAGGAGTACCTTCCTGGCGTCGCAGAGTGGGTGAGGAATGAGTTTGGTTATTATTTTCTTCTGTGTCCCAGGACATTTTTCAGCCCGGTGCTGTTCAGAATGCTGTTTATCTGCAACAAAGGCTGCCACTTACGGGATCAGGATCAAAGGCAGAGGGCCTGCCCCCTCCTGCAACCTACTGAAATTTCAGTTCCATCAAGAAACACACAAGATACACCGAAAGCGAAATGCACCCAGGTGGAGGCGCTTGACGGACTCGCTGGGGATATTCTTCCTCAAGTTCAGCCCCGTCCATTTGAATACCTGCACAAATCTGACAGGCACACTGTCTACTAAATATTATATGCGAGACGACAAGTTAAATAGGATTACGGCTCCAGTACTTGGAGTAAATTACTCCAGTTGTTCCAGTTTACCCTGAAGATGCTATTAATCATTATTTAAAACAAATCCATCAAGTGGCAAGTGAACAAACAAATCTAAATGATAATAACAGAGGCTGACTGGAGCGGAGCGGAGCGACTGAGGCCCAGCTCAGCAGAGCAGTAAACGCTGATGAATTTCAATTCATTCACTGTCAGTTTAATGCTCCAGCAGTACAGAGCCCCAGCTACAGCTAATGCAGACACCGAGAATGGCTCCAGTGTAGCACGGATACTTGGGTCTCTGCATTGTTTCTGTCTTTGGCATGGAGGTATCTAGGAGAACAGAGGCACAAAGGGCAGCCCTTGCTCTGCCAACGCCCTTAAGTCCTAATGGTGCAGGTCCAGCCTGTTGACGACCAGAAGCTCTGAGTCCTTGCACAGTGGACACTCAGGAGTTCTTGATACACTGGAGTACAGTGCCCCAGCTGTACAGAACTCTCACTGCCTGATACAGCATCCGAGCAGCGCAGCATCCTGACTGCATAGCGCCCATCAGTGAGGAGTCTCAGTAGCGTAAGCCCGAAAACCATGCAACACCCAGGAGCCCCAGCTACCTCAGGGCATGGTAATACATGATGTCATATCTCCTTTATAATGGAGTCATTGAGTCAGCTGGGAACAGGGTGTTCAGTGGAAGAGCCAGTCTTAGTCATTTTGATTGTCAAAGCCTTGTCATCTTACTTCTGAAAGGTGAAGTATGCTGAGCTCTCTACCACACCTGTTTCCCTCTGCAGTCATAATCAACCTAAAATGAATCCACGGAAATGCAGCACTGAGGGACATGTGACCCACACTGGCTGTGCGCGGCCGCAGTCGCCTGCTTACTCCTGACGTGAGAAACAGTAGCTGCATTGATTTGTAATTCTGACAAATCTCATTATACCGTTAGAAATGCGTGAGTTCAATTTGGCAGCGTCGGATCAAAGTCTACAGCCAATGTGACCCTCAGGATTCCATGTGATCTTGAGAGGATGTTCCTGACAAAAGAGGCCTCAAAGCAGTCCCCCTCACTCCATTTATCTATCCACTGCGCTCCTACATTACAATATACCATACAACACAGGGCTTACATCTAACTCATGCCATGATCTGTAGAGGCATGGCTCAAAATACAGATTTATATGAGATCCCATGACCTATTTCTTTGGAACTTGTCAGATGAAGCTGAACGATTCACACCAAGAGTCTGGCGGAAAGGTCTAGGTCCACTGTTTACAACACGGATACAGCGTGGCTACATTGTGGACAGCACTCCTCTCTCTGCCAGCCCCTTTTACTGGAGCAGTAATGAAATGCAGGCTGTCCTCGCAGGGCTCTGTTAATTACTTCTCTATTTATTTAGCGGATCTGTCGGCGGGGGCTGTCCTCTACCAGCGGATTGTCTGACTCCCCTGTTAAATAGCCCACATTCCAATCCTCTGATGCGGAAACTAACAAGAGTTCCGCTTTCATCTCAACTGCGCATCAAATTAGCACCCAACAGATTCCTGATATAAAGAAGCTGCTTACCAAAAAAAAAAGAAAAAATGACATCAATAAATAAATAACCTGGATACAGAGTGACTGTGATGGACGTGCAACAGGGTGGTTTCCCTGAGCGAAAGTGTTCTTGAGCCTGACCTAAATTCTGCTGCAGCTGTAATCTAATAACATCCAACAACATAAAACCATGAGGATGGCGATCGCAACCATGTTAAACTGATTTTACGTCAGTTTTATTGTAGACGTTACTGTTGCTGATCGACCACATCCTTCCACGGGAATGTTCTTGACACCAGCGATACAGGGCAAGGTGTGTCCCAAGCTGTCAGTATCTGGAAAGTCTTATTTGGGGGATTCTATCTGTGGTGTTGGGGCTCCCAAGCAGCGTGTTGCACGGAGCCCAGGAAAAGATAAAAAAGAAGAACCATTCAAAGAGCTTGCATTGTTCACCGGTAACATCAAAAAGCCTTATACTGTACTTTAATCTAACAAGGAATAAATTAAAAATGTCTACCACCACTAATCTGCCACATAATATCTAATACCCTCAACAGATAGGGTCAGCACACTGTTGCTTTTGTTTACTCAACCAGCTAATTCTGGTCCCTGAAGAAATGCTATATTGGTATTTTCCCTATTCACTGGGGCAACTGATTTTGCTAAACTGCCTCAAACTGTATGATACTTTGATACTTACCTGTATGAAGTGACAACGCACAAAACTATTAAAGGCATCTGTTGCAATGGCTAAGGCAGCCGGGTGATTAACAGCAGTAATAATCACGAGACGGTGCTGGTGATTCTGCAGGACCACAAGGCTGAGTTACTCTGGTCTGGGGGTCCGTTGCCATAGAGAGGGCTCAACCTTAGGCCCCCCTGAACCAAAGTGGTTCACCCGGCCAGATCTGGTTTCATAAGTTTATAGGCTGCTTTTATTTTGGGCTCTGCGGCATATGGGTCAGGGTGCCGTCTCCGTGAGAGCTGGACGGAGTGAGAAATAGATGGATTGAGAAGATGAGCGAGCGAGAGACAGAGAGAGAAAGAGAGAGAGAGAGTGAGAGATGGGGGTGTGCTTTCTTTGCCTGGTTTCGGAGTCTGAGTGTGCAGGCATGCATTCATTAACGTAATTCCTCCTCTTTCAACAAGAGCACCGTCACAGAGCCCAGGAGACAGGGTCCCATAAAAACAGACCCTACCCAGCAGTACCTTCAGCTAGGGGCTGGACGGAGGGCTCAGAGCAAACCGCGTCCAAGCCCATCTGCATGAGAATAGCCCCCAGTAGCCACAAAGGGATGAAAAGGTGCTGGGGAAGCAGGGGACAAGCCCTTCCTGTTCTCGGGGGCCGTTTATTTCAGCCGTTTTGTGGCCAGCTTTGCACATTCTTCCCTGCTTTGTCGAGCATGTTTTCAAGCATTGCCTTTTTAGTTTTACCTTAATGGGAAACGAGTGAAAAGGGACATCAAACAGAAGGGAGCGACTGTTTCCACGATATCCGTAGCCATTTGGTGTCTACAGGCTCCTAAGGAAGTAGTAGCAAGATTGCTGAAGAAGTCCTGGACCAATTAACCCAAACGTATACTTCAGAAGAATACGCTCCAGTAACTAAATTTTGCTTTATCAGTAATTTTTTCATGTAAAGTAACTATGTCATTTTAACAAGAGGGATTGTAAAGCTACATGTATCTATACAATTTTTCCTCAAAGTGACGATTATTCCTTTTCTCTGTTTATCAGCCATGCAAAGACATGTATGCATTTATATTTCCTAGATAACAAGACTTTAATCACAGTATATTGACAATGATGATAACTCATCAATGTAACTCAAATGTAATCACTCCTCTTGTGAAATAGAGCCATTTTCCTCTTTACCAAAATATCCACATAACTAAGGAGATTTTTTTCGTTGAATCAACCAGTTCATCTAGGTCAACTGCGTTGAACTGTACGCCCGCATGGGACACACAAAAGCTTCACTCTGCCGCAAGTCCCGCCATTGCACCTCGTAAAATCGCAATGTTAACAGTGCGCCTCTGACCCAAAGCACTAATCATGCACTGTAATTTCATTCATTCATTCATTCATTCATTCATTCATTTTACTGCAAAAAATGTCATGCGGAAATTTCACACTAGCCACTTATAACGCAGTTAAAGATCGCATTTCATAAAAGGGATTCTAATCGATCTAAATTAAAGATTAATTGGTTAGGAAACAATACAACATTGATCATTTCTTATGACAGATTATTAATTATAGTAGTTATTTCTCATTAAGGGGGATAGTCACCTAGAACCTTGATTTTTTTTCCTAATTTTATCGCCGGATATACATAGAATTACTTTATTTGTTGCTACGCATCTACTCCATAGGGTAAAGGTGAAAGCTGCAAATTTTCCCTTAAAGCAAAGTAGATATGGTAAAAAACAAAAGCTAATCAGTTGTCTATACTAATAGATCTCACTCCTCATGTACGCAAGCCTTCCACATCACGTATCTGGTATTTAACTTTGCCCTACTGCTGAAAATACAGACTTAACTGTATAACGACTTTACATACATGTATCTTGCAGTCGTTTACCCACGGTGCCACACAAGTGTGCTTATATTTAACGGCTCAGCAATCTTAATGTCTCACCACTAATTCCAGTATTGCTCGCCTGCTTTCACGTTCATAATAAACAATCTCAGAGTCCTCCCAGTAGACCCCCAAAACAAACACACATACAACCATAAATATCAGAGAATTGTGAAATCTCTGAACTACAGAAGCCTAATGGACTACCTGGCATATGTAGGTCCCATAGTATGCTGTTGAGATTATCCTCCTAAACACTTACACAAACACATAAAAGCCCAGCAAACAACAACAGTATAATCTCCTATCAATCCATAGCGTCTTCATGCTACTAAACCTGCTCCTGCACTCAGAAATAGGGTACCAGTTTGTACCTTTGCTTGCCACTGGGGCTGTACCTTACAATTCTGTACATTTTAAGGTACAAAAATGGATTCCCCAAGGTACAAACAACATTAATGTACCCGCAATGATACAAAAATGTTCTTCATAGTCCTTTTCTGTACTTAAAAGATACAATTACCTACTGTACAGGTTAAGGGAACTGGCAGACCCTTGAGGGTACAGCCCCAATGACAAGCAAAGGTACAATTGGTCCCCTTTTTTCTGAGAGTGTGATGACCTCAAATTTGCACCTGAATTGGGTAAAAGGATGTGTTTTCCTCATTAAGGACCACTAATGTGACAAGTGACACGGTCTCAATAATACTAGCAGGGAGGAGGAGCTCTAGTGAGCCCTGCTTGGGTAAAAGTGTATTTGACTTGACTTTAATCACTGCAATTTCTGTAAAGCATCCACCCCGTTTTGCCATGAACCTGACTGCTCATGATACAGTTCTCATCTCTAAGAACATCCTGCATCTGATGTTAGCCTAAGGGCTATTGATCGCGCATGGCCAGCTCAAGCCGGCTGTTGGTATAGCCTCCGGAGCTGTCCCACCTGGACTGATCCCTCTCCCACCTGTATGGTTTTGCTGCCAATACTCTCCGCTCGTCCCGTCCTAATCCCTGCCACCCTAATGGCTCACTGTCATGGTGCCCCTCTGGCCATCTGTCTCTACTGACGGTCCACATTCATTTCAAAAACTGGAGCTAGGCTGAAAGGCCGGCATACTTCCCAGAGCCCCGCCTATGCTCCTCTGGGCCCACAAGCACAGAGCAGCCTGTCTCCTCACTCGCTGTCTCCCCTTCCTCCTTATATTTGTCCTGAGCCATTGAATTAGGTACCGGTCAGCTCTTGGGTGATGGAATCATTCATTTGCCTCATCCCATTCTCACCACTTGCAGATCTTCTTAAGATGTTTACTGATTTGGGCCAAGAACCTGCACTTTAATTTGCAATTATTATGACTGATCTGATGGTACTGAATTAGAATGTTTCATTAGCTTAAAGTTTTCTTAAAAGCATTAAGAACATTCAATACTCCTGGTTGCTGTTTACTATTCACTAAAGCTGTGGATGAATAAGCAACAAGTCACAAAGCCAACAAAAAGTATTATCGAGATTCATTCGCTGCGGTTGTCTCCAACCTCGGTCTGCCAGAAGACCGATTTCCACTTGCCACACCAGATGAAGCAACCCTCCGTAACTTCATGCATTATCAAATATCCCCGGAGTATTTTACTTAAAGTGACGTCTCATTTTCAAAGCAAGAACAAAATAGAGTTGAATCCTATTATAAACAATGCTTGAACAACGCGTAGACTTCTGTCAGAACTTTTACTATTGCGGATCTCTTTAACGAAAAAGTTTTGCTGTTTTTTTTAAGAAAGAAAAAAACGAAAGCATACAAAATTCTGATAGACGCCCCGACCACAGGTAACTCCCTCTACCGCGTATCAGCGGTCTTTCAGCTCCGTGAGACGACATGTGTACGGATGTTTTTTGAATATGTGAATGTGTGTGTCTATGTGTGAGTGTGTATGCGTGCCTGCGCGTCCCTCCTCCCACACTCGGCTGCAGAGCTGTACAGATGATCATGTGCTTCGAGCCCAGGCGAAGCAAAGCGAGACAGTTGTTAGAGACCGAGAAGCCAGCTTTCATTGAAAAGCTCCGTTATCGAGAGCGAGAGATCGGGGAGATAGACATTTCCAGTACGCAGACAGACAACACACACCGTAAGCCCTGGGGAACTCTAGGGGAAAAGGGACATTCAAAGGCCTTAAGACACACGGTGAGAAGAAGGAGAAGACAAATTTTATTGAAGAATAAAACATTAAAAACCTTGGGCACTCGGGAGTTTATTTTTCCTTCTGACAAACTTGTGGGATTATAAAAGGGCACATTTATTAAGAAGACACTACCTCTTCCCCCTTTTTCGTTTTCTTTTTCTTTATTGTTTTTTAATATCCGCTGACAAACGGAGGAACAGAATCGCAGCACTGTGCCTAAGAACTGATAGCTCTACTGGGAGGCAGAACGGCTCTGCGTTGGCTGGGGCAGACAGGACAGCGAGTGGGAGAGACCCGTCGCTCGCGTTTTTACTCTATTTTTATATTCTATTTATTAATTTATACTACAAAGTATTTATTTTTCCTTATTGATTTTATTTGGGGTTGCGTATTTTTTGGAATATGGTTGGGGAAATGGAAACGAAGGAGAAGCCGAAGCCGACCCCAGACTATCTCATGCAGCTCATGAACGACAAGAAACTGATGAGCAGTCTGCCCAACTTCTGCGGGATTTTCAACCACCTCGAGCGACTGCTCGACGAAGGTAAATTAGGATCCGTGTGCGGGAAAATAAAGGGTGAGCATAGGAGATACGATCGGGACAGAGGAGGATCACTAGCGGATTCACCGATGATTTTAAAACGTTTCTACTCTTTCCCTTTCGTGCAGACGTATGTATATGTGACAGCTTCTGTTTAACCTATGTTTAGAGCGGTGATCGCTACGGACGCGTGACTTCTTGAAAACAGTGGAAGCGGCTGTATACACCTTCATTTAATTGGCAAAAATAAATAAATAGCAAGTTTCATGCCGTGCTAAATTCTCGTGTTGACGGCTAAAGCGATGCAGGGCACTAACGCAAGACCACACGACGAAAATGACCGTGGTTTCATTCCATAAATCACGTACTGAAAGGACAAATAACACATCTCCCGAAATAGTTCACGCAGTGCCTACATATATATTTTGAAAAGATTTCTTGGACTATGGCTAAAAGGAATGCTGTGTAAACGTAATCACGTATTAATTAAAATATTTATCTGCAAGTTAGCAAACAAATCTGATGCATATTTATCAAATACAATTAATAGCATTTCCGTCAGATAAAATGTAGCTAGCTTATGTCTTGGAAATATCGACTAGACAACGACTGAGCCGGATTTATAATAGTCAACATGAAACAGAATATTAAGATAACGTGTAAAGATCATGTCAAACTTTTGTGAAGAAAATCTTAATTACAAAAAGGGGCTAAATAAAATGTTAAAGCAGTAATTTTAAAATGTTAATGCAGGTTTGATTGTTAGTGTTATGTATTTTTCTCTGTTTGGCTTAAGTAGCTGATTAAATATCATTTTATGCACAGGGCGACAAGTTCGAAATTTAGCTTATAAACGAACTGCTTGCTCGCATATACAGAAAATATCCTGTTAATTATGTTACGCAAAATGTCCACCGCAATCCCTGGGGGGCCTTTCTGGAACTGTTCTTCCGCACGCTGCTAAGGGTGGGTCTACCGGATAAAACTTGTGGATAAGAGATCTCTTGATGCAGAAATTTGGAAAGATCGATGGGGCGAAGCTGGACTGAGCACCAGGGGGCTCCCAACAGTTCATTCCAAACGCTTCTGCTTAAAGGGAACCGAGAATTCCACACAGCATCTCATTCTATTATTACTTTATTAAGCCAATCTCCCAATAAGCTGCGTAAAACTCGTGGTCTGTTGAGAGCAGTTAAAACCCCATTTTCTCGCTGTCAAATGCTGCCAATTTAGCAAACGACTTGGAAAGATGCCCCTCCCCTCCAAATCTTCTCACCCTTTGCTCCTAGAATAGCATTTAAGTTATTCTCATTCTGTCTTTGCCTCGGGGGGAAAAATGGCGTATTAGGGAATTATTTGAGCAAGCAATGGCCCTAGTAAGTGAATGGAAAGAAGTGGAAAGTAACAGCGGGCTATTCGAATGGGGAACAAGTCGGGAGTAACTGCGCAGGATTTTATCTTGTGGTTGTCACAGTAAAACCCCGCGGTGTGAGGGATCCACGGGAATGAATCCCCCCCGCCACCACTCCCCCGGACGCTTATGTGTTACTGCTATTACGGTGTGAATGAATCATTTGCGTATGCCCTGGGGCTGCTTAAAGGGGAAGGCCGCTGTTGCTTGATTCGAGTAAACAAGTAGGCCTATATGTATGCGGAATATTGTATATTTTTTACATTTACGTTTGACTGATTAAGACTTGAATTGCCCTTCATTATTATCGCCATGGGTCGCACTGACTTGTTAAAATATACACTGGGGCTTTGTGCTGAATGTTAAATATTTAGACAGCTATAAAGTCTGCTATAAAAAGTTATGACAAAAGGAGCTCCAGCTCTTGTTCTTGCAGTGGAGAGGCGCTGAGTGCGCTGCAGGGGCCCACAGGACATTTAATTAATCTCCTTTTTGTGAATGCAGTTCAGTGGTAAAGCGGCTGCTCCATGCCCTGCTTCGTCGTGATGCCGTTTTGTTTGTTATATGAATCAGTGCTGTAGTGCTCTCAGGCGTGAGGCCAGAGACTCATGTCAATGAATGGAGGAAGCTCCACACCAGGACAGTGTCTAACCACGGGTGGCCTTGCTCGTGAGTTTCCGTCCGCCGTCTCAGACACCGTGCTTAATATACCATTCGTGCAGTGTGCAAGACGCCCTCTGATGACCTCAGCCAGCTTGCATGTGACACATGCTCAGAGGTTGCAGGGATCCTTCCCAAAGGATACGTGATATTTGCACACACACACACACACACACACACAGATACACATGGGTGGTAAATGTGCAGTCTGAGTTGGTTTACTAAAAGCCCATGTCAGTATGTCCCAACACTGAGCACATGATCAACACAAGAGCAAAGGCTACCAGACACAGTTCTATTGGCCTTTTCCAGAAATCACTTTTTGGGTGGTTGTTAGCTGCTGAATAAATTAATCTACAACAAAAGAGATGTATGAAGGGCTCTGCGGTGCTCGCCTGGCACCCTTATGAAAATAACACGACAGAACTCGCATGTTTCACTTCTCCTTTGTCTGCTTCTCTGGGTTTCTGTGCTGTGCACTAGTCACACCAGAATTTGTAAGAATTATTCAGGTGAAAATGAGACAGTGTCATGGAAGGCGTATCAGCCGTTACAGGGAGTGTTTTCGAATGTGATCACTCCTAAACAATGCCAGAGTCAGTGAAGACAGAGAGAACAGGAAAACACACGTGTG
This sequence comes from Hyperopisus bebe, assembly GCA_026777045.1. Classification (NCBI taxonomy): domain Eukaryota; kingdom Metazoa; phylum Chordata; class Actinopteri; order Osteoglossiformes; family Mormyridae; genus Hyperopisus; species Hyperopisus bebe. The sequence goes on from JAODJW010000113.1 coordinate 1,005,969, forward strand.
TGTGTCTGAACGCAGCTCTATAAGGGTGACTTTGCATGAGGGCGGTTTAAGGGGAATCTGTAAAAACACATGCTGCGTGTCACTGGTTATTGGCTGACGGAGATGCATGTGGGTGTGTTTTTTTGACATTTCCTTTAGGGTTTAGCATGAAGCAGATTGACTACACGAGCTCTGGCCAGTGCGCGTTCACCCAGCTTCCGTTATGTCCAGATTACTGAGTGGTTCAGACACAATGGTTTCACTTCCAGCACCCAGTCTGCCTGACTCCCGGCTTTGAGCTCACATGTGGAACAACACAGAATAATGCTTTTTCAGCTGAGCCCTGCACAATGAATGCCCCCCCCCCCAACCCATGTGGTTTGTGTTTCTGATTCGTTGTGTGTCCTGTAATGGTTTTTGTGGGTATATGAGTCTGAGCTTGCACCCAGATATGAAGTTAAAACACACCTCTTCTTTTTTCATTTTGCATAAAACATGGCATTCAGAGTTCATTCTACAAAATAATTTAAAGTACAAGCCAGATTTGTGGTGTCAGAATAAGGCATTTGTGATATGCATCCGATTCAAGGAAATGTATAGTGAAATGTGGTGCTATGAAGTGAACATCACATTTGGATGTGGAACATGGGTGGATCCCATTGGCCGTTCAATGAGGAGAAAGCCATTTTAGGATGAACGGAAAAAGTAGCTAGTGCAGCTGAAGATTCACTCGCCTTTTTCCTCATAAGACGTCCCATTTTTCTTTCTTTGTAGTCCCAGGCTTGAGGCTTCTCAAACTCAGCCACCCAGGCCCATTTTAAACTATAAACTGGCATTTCAGTCTTTGCTCTCTGTATGTCGAGGACAACAGTACATTTACAGACGTGTTTTGGTATTCTCGTGTTGTATTCCTTAGCTTTAGAAAACATAACCAAAAAAACCGCCTTACAGAATACAGATCCTGGCACTTTAATCATATTGATAATAAAGAAAAAGAAACTAAGATAGATTTAAGACACTGATTTAATTCATACCATTGCTCATATGAGTACTCACTTATGCTGTAATTCAGAGCAGTGGTGATATTTATCATCATCATGCTCATTATTGTCATTATTAATATTTCATTGTAATCACTGCAATTACTGTCTCCTGGAGAATGGTCAGTCTGCTTGAAAACGCCAAGCAGGCCTAGACATTTACTTAAAAATAGAAGTGAAAAATGTCTCAGTGTCCTTAGCTACAAAGCAATAGCATAAAGTATGGGTTTCATATTTTATTTCTTATAAACATCTAAGAATCATTCGTCTGCTATAGGCTCTCTGCTTTGCCTCTAGCTTGCTATTATTTGTGTTTTATTTCATTTTAATAATACAGTTCTCTCAGTGGTCTTATTATATTAATTAAAATAACATATTTATGTTCTAACTAGTGTAAGACCCTTCGATATACCGCGGAAGATCAGGTGCACCCTGTAAGGTGGAGCTGTACCCTGTAAGGCGGGGCTGTACCCTGTAAGGCGGGGCTGTACCCTGGCCGACACCGGGAGGGATCGGCACGCGTCCCGAGGGTCACCCAGCCCGGTAACGGACGAGCGGCGCGGCTCTGCCGAGCTCAGCGTTATTCGGCCGGACGCCGTAATGAAATATTACCAACAGCTTCTTCGAAGGAGAGGCGTCCAATTTGCGTGTTGGTTTACATGCAGGGGCTGTATTTTATGTCCTTTTTTTGGTGGGGAGGGGACACGTGACCGCGGTAATATAAAGGCTCAGCGTCAGGTGAGTATCGAAAAGGTGCTTAGTAAGGGTCACGGTGAGGAGGGGACCCTGTAAAACTAAGGGAGACAATGATAACAATAATGACAAGCACCCGCTTGCTATAATATAAAATAAAGACATTATTTACAAACGGGTACATAAATAAGCTGATCTGCGTTAGGCGGGTCATTACCGACTGTCACTTAAGTTCTAATGACACACTTATTACCGCCCAAAAGCCTTTATTGTCCCTCTTCTCTTTTTTAGATGACACTGGGATTTTCTGAAAACAACACATTTATGATACAATTATTGTTATAATATTTTTGGGGTTTACGTCGGCTGTGAAGTCACACGAAGAACCGGTCGTTCCGCTTGATAACTGTTAAAAACGATCTCGAAGACGGTATATATAAAAATATGTGTAAAAAATTACAGTCAAATCTGTGTGAAAACAGTCCATTTGGTTGAAATGTAAAGTTTGCTGACTAAAAGCTATCTCGCTGGTGAATTTAAACATACCTTGGTCCGGCTCAACGGTTGGTCGTAATGACTTTCCGACCGTTCGTATTATAACATATTTTTTTCTGTGAGGATATACCGTAATAGCAGGGCAAGTGAGAACACACCTTAGCCCTTTATGGTGCCGATGGAAATGGCTGAAAAGATAATATCGCGGACTTTGAGGGTATTACTGGTCCCTACAGCCTCCATCCGCAGACCTAAATCTACTGCCGCACCGCCGGGAAGCGAAAATAAATAGGCGCCAGCAGAAAGGCGGGCTGCTATCGGCGGCCATCAGGATCCAGCCGGGCGTCGGAGTGCGATCGCTGGGTGTGTGATTGTGTGTGCGAATACGCGCGCGCGTGTGTGAGAGGGACAAAGAGAATGTATGAGAGTGTGTGTCCGTGTGTGAGAGGGTGTGAGTGTGTGTGTTGTCTGTGTGAAAGTATGTGTATGAAAGAGTGTGTGTGTTAATGCATGTACTGTAAGACCATCAGTGTGTGCGTGAGCTTTTGTGTGTGTGTGTGTGTGTGTGGGGGGGGGGGGGGGCTGCCATGTTGCCCGCACTGCAGAAACGAATGCCACACCTAATGCCGATGGGCTGGCACGCCCTCACGGTGACCGGAGGTCACAGGGTACGGAGACCAGCATATCCTTTGGTGCCGTTTTTTTTTTAGGGGACAGGGCGAGGTGTTTTCTGTGGGGCTGCACACACATTTTAAATAAATGAAAAAGCAGCTGACAGATTTCCATTTGGGGGAATAATCCCAGACCCCTTGGGGAAGGAGTAGCCATCTGTAACCGACTCACAAACAGAGCGTGAATCATTACATGTACAAGCGTCTGTGTCTGTGTGTGTGTGTATGTGTGAGTGTGTATGTGTGTGTATGCGCGCACGCGCACACGTACTGACTCGCATTCTTGCGCAGCCTTATGTTTCTGGGGTGAAGGGAGGATTGGGTGGGTGTCGGCTGGATGAGGTCATCTCGATGGCTCTTCCTAGTGCTGAGGTGATGTCATGGTATGCTGCTGAGCTCACGGCCTGCCGGTGCCGTACCGGCCATGAGCCATAGGCCACTTTGGGCGTGTATGAATGCATTCCCTAGCCCTCTTAGGGCACACACCTTTTTTTTGCTGCAGCTGCAGTGAAGGAGATAAGGCAAACCACCTAAGGGGGGCGCTGGAGGGATGATGAGAACTGCAGAGACAGTAAGGGGGTGTGGTCACAGGTGGGATGAGAGGTAGAGTGATGGATCAGGCTAGAACGGTAGACCAAGGTGAGTGACAGCGGCAAGGTGTCTGAACTTGCAGGCTTTGATGTTTGATGCTGGTGGCAAGATAGTGGTGTCTGCAGTGTCATAAAAGGCCTCTGTTTTGCCTTATCCTTTATATTCTTAGGTAAATTACTTAAGTTTTTATGGCCACATGATGCTCGTTTCAAGCAGTTGGTGTTTTTTATTTTCTTTTGGTGACTTCATCAAATAGGGAGGTCTCCCTCAATGTTACCTGAAAGGCCACACAGATGGCAGCGTAAGGCTGAGGTTGCCCTCAGAGATGCCTGCTTGCGTGTTTATCTTCACCCAGTGCAGCACTGAATGCTTGCTGTTGACAGCAGTCTATGGAGCTCTAGCCGCTTAGTGGTGCGTGACCGCTCTTGCCTTCCCCATCTTAGGTGCTCGGGCACAATGATGTTGTGATCTTCTCCCTTTGTTCACCAAGACGTTAGGCCTTGGCCCAGGCCATGTCCTTGTCCATGTTTTCCATGTCCTATTGGTCAGGCAGAAAGAGGGCGGGGCTACGCATGACCAGCCACAGAACTGAACAAAGGAAGGTTCTGGCCGTGCAGACTTAAGGGCTTGACAGATTTGTCTGAGTCCAAGTACAGTGTACTTTTCTAAATCATTCTCAAGACCTTAAGGGACTTAGAAAATCCATCCGTTTCAACCATAATTAGCCTAAGTAGCCCCATTCATCACATAATTGAAGTAATTAATTAATTCTGAACCAAAGTAGGGTGGGGGGGGGCGTCGGTAGCCAAAGTTAATTTATCCAGAATTAACTTGGATTCTGTCCCTGTGTTGCATTGTAATTCTCTCTCTGGATCCCCCCCCCTTCTCCATGTCATAGCTGGTAGTCGTCTTGGGTGAGGGAGGGGGATCCAAATCAGAGCACTGAAAGTCTGTCTGAGGCCTGAGTGCAGCCCCTAGTATAGGCAGGATTGAACCGTAGATACACGATTTAATTTAAATTCGAGATAAAAAATAACATGTTTGGGACTTTTTTTTTGCAGAGGAGCCTGCTGCTGCTGCAGGTTTGGGAAATGCCACATTGGCAATTTTTTCCCCTTTTCTTACACCGTTACTTGATTTCCATGGCCTGTGAAGTTTCTTATTCATTTACCTCTTTTGGGTTGAAATGGTAAAACTGCTACATCACTATACTAAGAGCCTCTGTTTTAAATGTGCTCCACTAAAGTATCCATTTTCTGTTTGTGGAGATATTTTTTGCAATATTTTTCACCACAGTAATAGAAACACCTGAACAGGGACATATGTAATGAATGCATATATCAGAACCATTGTGCTTTGAGTGAAACCGCAGTCACACTGGCTTCACAGTGTCTCAGTGATGCGAGTCTCTCACCGGGGTCACCGCAAGGTCACGCCAGGGTAACGGCCCTTACAGAGAGGTCACGGCTGTGCTCACAGACGACCGGGCTTTGTCAAAGCCACTCACAGGGACCTGAATGAAAGCCGATGGATTCCCAGTTGATTCTCAGTAGGGTCATGGTGTCAAAGAGGTCAACACTAAGCTCAGAGATTCAATAAATAACATTATAGCTCGAATCCGGGTATCTGGAGGACGTTAAAGAGCAGCTTGGGATCTGCGGTGGTATACAGCTATGTTAATTTTTTGTGACATTTGTGTAAACAATTTATCTTGTGTTTTCATATCACGCATCAGTGTTTAAGACGTGCAGCTAAGCCGCCCCATGTGGATGTACAGCTTGCTAAATATGCATGTATTTGAGTGCGATCACAGAGATTGCCCATTATTTCTTAATCCTTACCAGGTGTGATATAAATCTTTTTGCCCTGCAGACTGCTGTGTCGTACCTTCAAACCCAAGTGCCTCATTTTCTGGGTTTTATTGGCTGGCTTGTAGACAACCTGCGCCCCTGTATATCAGCAGGCAGTTTACGTATCCTAAAAGTACTAATGGCCTCCTTCTCAAAAATGTTCTAAAGATTTCTAAAGCATGCATATACAGTATTCCTATAGCCTGTTGCCAAAAAAGCAAGCAGAAGCAGAAGCAAAGGTGAGTGGTTATCGTGTCATTCTCTTAAAGGATGTATCAGATCTGTGACTTTGTAACTTTGATTTAGAGTTCATAGATTTTATGTCACATGACTCTTCTGCAGAAAATGTCTCAGTCAGGGTTGACCTGTCAAAATGATAACTAATAACACAGAATAACCACAACAATGTAACAGTCAGCCTTTTTCAGATACAGGGCAAAATTCACAGTGTAGATCTCTGACCTTTCAATACATCCCTTTTCTGTGTATTAAACAATGAGTAGCACTTCCAAGTGAAGCAGGTTGTCTGTTAATTCCAGCATTGGGATTGATATGAGGGGATTTACAGTAACTTTTGCCCTCTGTTTATTTGCGGGAGGGGTGTTGACATCCCATTTAAATGAACATGTGACCTTTGATTTGGCTCGTTACAGGACATTAAACCCTTATTAACTCCTTAACTGTGACGTGTCAGGTTTCACATGGTCATAGCCGCCTGCGGAGGAGTCCTGTTAGCTTCATTAGCGTCGCAGAGCTGCCAGTTGGAGCCAGTCCGCTGTACTCGCTGCAGAGAAATCTGCATAAACAAACACACATGTTCATTAAATTTGTCAACGGGATCAGTCAGCCATCTATAAGCTCCGTCGCAGACCCTTTTTGGGGATTGTGAAGTCAGCTTCAATGCTCTCGTTAATTTCAAAAAGCAGGTTTTTAAATGCTTTCACCTGCCTTTGATATTCTCACTGATGCCACCAGCCTTTGGGAGGGGCTGTGATCTGTGTGTTTGATGGTGGCCCTTGAGGCCTGGGAAGGCACCATGCAGGTGGGCTCTGTGGTAGCTCCGCGGTAGCAGCAGGTAGGACCGCGGGGTGACCAGCGTCTGCAGCTCGGAGGCGGGTAGGCCCATATGTTGCCTGAGGCCTTGGCCCCACCCACCCCTAGCCCCCGGCATTCAACAGAACACCTCGCAGAACTGATAGCCGTGGAGAATCATCATTTCCTCGTCGGCAGTTCTGTAGGCAGAGCTGCACAGCATGCACAGACACACACGCGTAATGTTAATGGACACATTCTGTATAAACATGCCCACGTATACTGCATAATAACACCCGCACATATGTGTATAAATGCATGCATGTTCACACACTGCATGACTAAGCGCACAGAGACACACTGCACTCATCATATTTAAACCAGGACATAGGTATACATGCACCCCCCCCTCCCCCCCCAGGGGACCTAGTAGTGGCTCAAACTGACCCAAAGGCCAGCCACTCTACTAGCTTCACGTTTCCATGGTCCTACGGGCAGTCAATTAACCAGGCAGCAGACAGGCCACTTCTGAAGCTGCTGCCTTGCTCTTTTCAAAGAGGGTGGAAGCTCGCTGGTGCCTGGTGAATGGGTGTGCATTTTACACGGTGCAGCAGAGCTTTCAAACGCCCAGCCTGGAACCACTGATCTCAGGGCATTCTTAAACACATGCTGTTACATCGCATCCCAGGAACTGGCAGCCTCGCTTTACCTAATTCCATTAATCTTTGACGATCTTCAGAAAAAAAGGAAATGCACCAAAGAGCATTTTAACCAAACAGCCGACCTTCTGATGCAATTACACAATCAAGCTACGTTTCTGGGATTGCTTAATTAACTGCACGACAGAGGTGCCACATTTGTGTTCCCTTCTTGTGTAAAAATTAGCACTGAGGTGTTGGCATACCGGTACACGTCTCTTCGTGTGAAGGGTCCCTCATTCTTGCCCAGAAGAATGCCATCTAAAAAAGGAATAATGCCCCCCCCCCCCTTGTTTGTGATTCAACGTGTGAATGTGTGCATGTAATAGTTCTGATGTGCATCCCTCACACAGCGCGTCCCCGGCACTGTTTTCCATAATTAGTCCCCCTTCCAAACCGCCTACAGCAACCTGTCGTTTCAGGCTGTTTCCGCTGATAGTCGGTGTCCGACGGCATTCCTGCATGCCGATACGCCGGCTGCGCTGGCCTGGCTGCATGGGGCTGCCTGCGTGGACGTGTGCGTACGGCCGGCAAGTAGGCAGGGAAGCATCTGCTGGTCTCTACATGTCACAGTGTCAGGACACATCGCCGTGGACCGGGGGCCTGCTTGTTACTATTTAAGACCCGTGTGGTGAGTGTTTAGCTTAGGATACTGTCGTACCGCTCAGCCCTTCTGATTTTTACTTATCTGTGGTATAGACTGCGGTTCCGTTCGCAGCCACCCTTTTCTCTTTATGTGCTACTTGCCCTCTGATATTTCATTGAGATAATGGGACTGGCTCCACTAGCGTCTCACTCCCATGCTTCCATTTTGCCACTCGGGTGTTGGGGGAGAATCAGGTAGAGGCCTTTAGCATCCCCCGCACACTGCGGGTTTCCTCTTACGGCAGCAGAGCCGATGGTGTCCAGCTGTTCTCGTTTGAGGCAGATTTCTCTTTTCCAAAAACAATCTGATCCTGGCACTTTTAAATGATCAGGTAACTCTCCTGCTCACGTACCTCTCTCTGTCCTTCAGCCATTCAGCATAGACCATTTTCATGCATTTTCATTGTACTGTTGAAGCCCCGTCTCTCTTGTTGTCCATTTATGGTCAGTCCCAAGGTCTCTAAGCTGTACTGCTGGTTCAGTGCCTCCAATCAGCGATTCCCGACATTTCTTGCGGCCCCCCCAGCCTCTGGTCCCTGTTTATGGCTGTCGTTTGGGTGCACCCACCGTGTCGCTTGAGACATGAGGCCAAATGACAAAAACGGGACGAGACAGGAAGTGGGGAACGCCTGAGGACGGCGCATGTCGGCCTTCCACATTTCCGTGCGGAGCATATGCTGGGGAGAGAGTAGGGAGACGGGCGGGATGGAATTGTAATTCTGGGGGAAGAAGGGGCCCAGATGGCGTCTCTGTTTGAGACCTCGCCTCTGCCTCCCCCCCCGACCGAACCCTCGCTTTCGGAGCGGCAGCCTCTTGTGGCGCTCTGTAATTACAAACACAGGAGGGTGTTAGCGAGATGGCTCCCCCTCTTCCTCTTCCCCCCTCCCTCGGGCTGCTCTCGCACACGTCTCTCTTCTTCATTGATATTACATCATGTCGACTCACAAGCGTGGCGTCCCTGATATGGCACTGGCGTTATGCGGGGACAGCACGAGAGTTTTGAATGTCATTGTAGCGGGACTCATTTACTTTGTGAGGCATTGCTGCCTTTATTATTACGATTATTATTGCTATTACTATGGGAAGAGATAGGTCTCATTCTTAAAATATATGCAAATGCATGCGAAATATACTGAAATCATCTGCATATTTCCCTGAGTGAAAGGAAGCTTTCTGCAGCAACACGCAGCAGATTGTGTGAGCGATGAAAGGGGGCACAGTGCGTGTGACTGGTTTCTTTTGAATGACAGCCATTCATTTGAGAGATCGATTGGCTGCAGTGGGTCAGGTGGTTTTCTCTCTCTTATGATTGAAAAATTCAGTGTGGCAGCATAACGCCGTTTGATGCTTCCGCACCTGCACACACACACACACACACACACACACAACTGAGGCTGCCTTGATGAAATGACAGCTAATGCCATTAGGCCGCTCAGAAAGGCTCATTCAGCATAAGAATCAGCAGAAATGGAGCGGATCGCCATGAGAGGTACCTCCCCGGCGAGCCTTTGTGCTGTGAAGGGCGCCTGCCTTTCGACTCAGGCAGCAGCGGCGCCGAGAATCGCTCTCAAGGACGGGGACTGTGGAAACCCGGCCCCAAGTCTCCCAGCAGCCGGGGCAGACAGGTGTCCCCCCTCCCCAGCCTTTCTGTTAATTGCGTGTTCAGCTGTGGCTTTTAAAATACTCGACGGAAATGAGACTTCCACAGCTGACCTTTGCCCGCTTAGGTCATGGTATCTGGCAGTAACTATGGAGGGATGCGGCAATGGCGGATGCAGGCCTGACGTGGGCCTTGTGGCCCACAGGTTTTCGGTGAGCTCCAGAGTAAAGGAACCTTCCGGTGAGTGCACAGTGCCCTCAAATGCAGCCCCCGTCACAGAGGACACACAGCCCATTGTTACCCCGTCGTGTAATGAAAGGTGTCGGACTCACGGGGATCGTAATAAAGAGGCTGTTTTTAAGCACCCCCTCTCCCCCAGGGTTTTGGGGGCCATGTGATTAAGCTCCCCCAAGCGCCTGCTGCGATTGCCCTCTGTCGGGAGGGCAGGCCACCATGGGGCACCTCAGGGCTGATGCTTTTGAGCCGTTCCCGGCTGAACCCCTCGGCCTTTCCCTGTGCACGTCTCTATCACCTGTTGTTTTTATCGTTTTTTTTTTCTGCGTGCCCCAGACTGTGTGGCGCTGTCGTCCTGACAGATGAGACGGTGTCTGAAAACAGTGTTAAAAAAAATTCCCAGGAGGGAACCTGCGCTCGGCGTGCGAGTGCCTGAATGTCGCATTTCGTCCTGCCTCTCTTCCCGTGCGTTGTGAGTGCATGCAAATCTCGTGTTGTCTCCATTGGTACCTGTAGGAATTACAGCCTGCGCTGTCATGCCGTGTTTGTGCACGAGGAAGCAAATCCTTATTTATGTGTGGTGCCATAGAGTTGTGGGGTTGTGTGTGTGTGCAGGTTTCTTTGGCTTTCGATGTGCATAGGTGTGTGTGCGCGCGTGTGTGCATGTGTGTGTGGGTGAAGGCGCTTTAGATCTGCTTGGCTGTGTGACCACACTAGCCCTTCAGGCCTCTGCGCCCTGCAAAATGATTGAATTCTGAGGTCTAGAAAGCTGACAAATCACTAAAAATGCTGTTAAAACGCTGTAAAAACGTTGTCCATAAATCACCCCATGACAGTTTAATCATCCTCAGAATTTGGGCCCAGCCTGACCGCTGGACAGTAGGTGCTACAAAAAAAATGTCTTTGAAAGAACATCTCGACCAAACTAATTTCATTTAGTTTGGCTTAATAGACGCATCCAGCCATCAGTGTTTCCACAGTAAAATGACTCGTTTAATTCACAATGTAGAATCTCTCAATTTTTTAACGTAATGGTGGCTTATTAAACAGTGCAGTGTAAATGCGTTAATTAAATCAAGGTGCTGATGATGTGCTGATAAGGCTCATGTGCAGCCGGAAGGTTCCCGAGTGGAATTCTGGGCCGGCATTCGCAGCCGCGTCCCCAGGAAGGCGCGACTCTGAAGTAGCCTCAGTCAGTAATCTGCCGAGATGTAAAAATCGCAAGCCGCATATGCAAATTGCCGGCAAATCGCTCTGGATTGATGTGTCCGCTTAGGCAACTGAATAATTTAATGTTCCGTGGATTCCCTCCCACATTTCTGCAGGCTTGGAACGATTTAAGGTGTCTTAAATCTGATCGGGGAGGAAACAGACGTGGTATCCAGCGGTGGGGAGATAAAAGACACGGGGATCTGCTCGGGGAGAGAACGAAGGCTGGAGTCTGAGCTGGAGCAGTCCATTGTGTTCACTGTGCTGCTGAAACGTTTCGGTGAAATTGTGGAAGATCAGCATCTTACTTCTGAGGGCTTTGTTCGCTCTCTCTCTCTCTCTCTCTCGCTCTCTCTCTCTCGCCCGCTCTCACTACCGCTCTTTTTAAGCGTTTATTTGGTTGTGACCTCATTTGATTAATGTCAGGTGTCATCCTGGGCAAGAATGCCTGATCATGCTTATCTCCTATTGTCCTGCTTACACTGGTAATTTATCCCACAAAGCCGACCTCCCCTGAATTCATAA
>JAODJW010000113.1:1018527-1032378 GCA_026777045.1 Hyperopisus bebe
TTCCCCGGCCCCCCCCCCCCCCCCCCCCCCATCCCCATGCCGGCTCCGGGCGGCTGGGAGGACAGGTGCGGGCGGCGCAGACAGATGTGCGGCAGGTGCAGAAGCGCGCAGGCAGGCCGACTCCTCGGCCGCAAGCAGGTGCTTTACGACGCCGCATGTGTAATGCGGCGGCGGGCGGCTGTCACCATGGCAGCGTGTCACCAGCCTACGCATGACCAGACCCGCTGTGTCCTCTCTTGCAGAGATCAGCAGAGTACGGAAGGACATGTACAACGACACATTAAACGGCAGTGCGGAGAAGAGGAGTTCGGAGCTGCCCGACGCTGTCGGACCTGTGGTGCAACTGCAGGAAAAGCTTTACGTGCCTGTAAAGGAGTACCCTGACGTAAGTACTGTGCTGACTGGGGAGGGGCTGGTCTTTGGATGGAAGGCTGGGCCTTGGGGGAGGGGCATGACTCTGACAAGGCTGGGTGGGGCTTTGGGAGGTGGTCTTGGTTGAGTGGGTGGGGCACAGAGAGGGGCGGGGTGATGCAAATTGTCCCAAAACCTCAACTGAAAACAGCTGATCCAGGCCAATTTGCTGCTGGTTAATAAGTACATAAATCACACCGAGCAGAGGGGAAACATTTAAAATGAACTCTCTACATGCTGGCCTAAACTCGCGTGGTGACCTTGTCCTGCTTTGTCCTGCAGATGCAGGACACATGGGTGCATTTACGTTTCCTCATAGCATCGCAAAGTAGCTCTCAGACTCTCTAGAGCATGAATCGGTAAACAGATTTACCTATCCGAACCAAGCGGAGGTTTAATTAGAATTTAATATCATGTCTGACCTTCTGCCCTTCTCACAGCATACAGCGGCTAGGTCAATGTCAGGCGGCCAGCTAATTAGCCCAGTAGATAAAATGCATTTTCTCTCGTTCCACAATCACACAAACAAATTAGGGAAACGTCACGTGCAAGAGGGGGTCTCTCGCCGGGAAGGATCTTCTGCAAGAGAAACCGTGTCGCCTTAATCCACTGAAAAACCAGCATTTGAAAGCTTCTCAGCCGCCTGAAAGTTTTATTTTCTGCTCCAGAGATAAACAGCCACCCTTTCATCCCCCTCATTTCCAGGGTGAGCGCCGTGGCTCTTTGAGTGGCTCGGCTTGTTTACAGCGAGTACATTGTATGTCGCCGTCATTGTGCGATTACGATTTGAAGTGAAGTGTTTGAAGTGACTCGCATAATTTGTGCGGAATTAATTATTTAACAGGTCCAAGCTGAGCCTGCTGCCCCAAGAAATTGAGGACACTGAGGAACGTGTCCTCATGCGATCTGTCACTGCCTTAACACCACAGCTGTTTCAGGAATCTCTAGTCTGTGATTCCTACAGCTTGTCTGCGGGGAAGGATACCCATTTTATGATGATAAAGGTTTTTAAACGTTGTTAAGGGCTAATAGCAGGATCTATGGTTCATTCTATTTATCCATCCATCTTATAAAGGCTTATATCCTGGTCAGGGTCGCGGGTAATCATATTTATGTGCATTTTTATTTATTTGTTAAGGTATAACTTATTTGTTGAACCCTCTGAGTGAGGCACAGATCTGATGAGACCACACCTGCCCAGTTTGATTATCAGGACTGGTCATCATCGATTGTGGTCGATTTTATAATCAAGGACGTTCCCCCAGCTATTAAACTGCCAGCAAAGGCGGCCAAAATGAAGTGCAGATAAAAACGATTAGCTGTATCGAGACGATTTCCTCCGCAGCAGAAAGATACACTGGAGCCTGGACTTATTTTGTGTAAACACAGCTGCGGAGAGGCCCATGAGAAAAGCAAGCGGCCCTGGAGAAGCAGTGGTTTTCACGGAAACGGGGCCGCGGCAAAGCCTGGGAAAGGTCGTGGGCTGAAGTGTGATGCACTGACCATGGGGTGGGGGGGGACTAAAGAGGGCATCCGGATCCCGCCATCTCTCTTAATGCGGGACGCCGGGGCTCCATCAGAGAGACGGTGAAAACAAATGACTAAATGCTGCTGGGGAGGAGGGAGACATTTCTGTGTCACCTTTGACCCCCGGCAAAGCCCAAATAGAGTGACAGTGGTGACACTGGCGAGAGGCCCCCACTGTCTGGAAGCGGGGTAGGGTGTGCATGAGGTTGAGTGCTTATGAGGCTGTAGACAGAGACAGCATGCAGTAGTGTACCTGTCCCCTCAGTCACACGTTAAGTATTCTTTGATAGTAATTCTCCGAAGCTCTTTGCGGCGGCTGCCGTTTCCCTTAATCTTCTAAGCAATCGCATGGAGAATCTCCTCACTTAAGCCTCCTCACCCTGGGAGAAGGCAATGAGCTCGCAGCTGATTGATCCCAATTAACTTCCTCCATTACCAGCGAAACGTCTGCGTGGGCCGCATTAATGGCCGCGGTCTGTCAGCCGTGTAAACATGGCTCGGGATTAGCACCCGGGATCCTGCAGCGGAGCCGAGGGCAGCATAAGGAGACCTCTCTGTACTGTCCCTCCCGCTTTGGCCGTCCAGTTATGCCGTATTTGTCCCCAGTGGCCACTGAGGACTGAACAGTACACATGTACGTGGTGTGGCTGAGCGGCGGGTGGTGTGTCCATGTGGTCATAATTCATAACCAATAAAAAATATGTTTGTATGGCCGTGCCCCCAAGGCCAAATACCACCATTACTGCAGGTGTTGACATGAGACAGCTCTCATCTCTCCTTGGGAAACACTTCAAATCCTGTCTGCATGTGTGACGTATTTATTTGTGTGCGCACACCAGCTTGTGCGCGTGTGGCTGTGTCGTTTCCTTTCAGGCTTGTGCCTCGGCCAGACGCAAGTTTTACAGTCTGTGATGGCTGAATCAGGAAGGGGGCAGATGAGCCGGCTGAGGGTGGTAGACAATACCAGAGTATTTTAGGAACGGCTTTAAAATCGCTCTATTCTTAGTTAAGTGAGGAAACTCCCAGTGTGAAGATGGCTACCCCATCTGACACTACAGGCTCTCTTGGTCTGGAGAGCACTGTTTCCCAATGTGGTCCTCAGGGACCTACAGACAGTCCACGTTTTTTGCTCCCTCCTAGCTCATGGTAGGGTGTTGGGAGGGAGCAAAAATTTAGATTGTTTGGCAGGGAGCTTGGAGGGAGCAAAAGCATGGACTGACTGCAGATCCCTGAGGACTGGATTGAGAAACGCTGCTGTAAAGGACAGTGCACTGAAAACCTGAAATATATCGTATGCAATGTGGTTTGGATCTTACACCATTTATTCCGCTTTAGAAAGATGAGGCACCTGGAATAAGAAAAAAAATCACATTTCTAATAGTATAAAGATTAATGTATGCAGGCTTATGTTTGTGACGGAGATGCATTTTTCTTGAATTGGCCAAAAACAATGGGAGTATATGTGGAAAATGTGTGTGTGCGAGTGAATTTGCGGGGGATGGGGGGGTGGGTTTGTCCGCTCCCGTTAGAGAGAGGCACACTAATAGGGGGGAGCACCCTCAGGAGTGCTTACTGCCAAAGCGCAAGCACTCTAAACCCTGCACGGTGACTCTTTAAGGGGAAGTAATCTTCCCATCCCGCAGCGGGCAGCCGGTGGAGGGGTGCACTTGTGCGATGCCTCTCCCCGCTTTGTGCACGTAGGTTGGGGACAGGGGAAGGCGGTGGCGATAAGCCCGCCCCTGGGCCGCCAGCAGTAATGGCTGCAGCAGCTTGGCAGACTCGGCAAGCAGAGGCTGGCGTGGCAGCCGGGGGCCCCTGATAAAGCCACTCTTGTGTTTTGTGCCTGTTTCCGGGGCAAGACGCCGCGACACAGAAATTAATTTGTGCTGTCAAGTTGGGCGGCGGTGTTTTGCGGCGGGCCAGCCAATCCAATTTGCCAAACATGTTATTAGGCCAGGGAATAAAGGAGGGGACCGTAAAACAATGCTGGCCTGTGTGGTTCTGCACAGTCTCGATGTCTGAGCTGCCGTCCTGTCAGCCCTGTGCTCTTGTGCAGTGGCGAAAGCCGCATACGGTCAGGCTCTGTCCTTTTCTGGGTCACATGCCTCCTGCCAGAAGATAAGCGGCCATCAGTGATTAGTAATAATTATCCCGGATTGATCCTCTTTTGTTCGCTCCATTTGCTTGGCCTTGGACATCCTTGGGGGGGCAGTAGACTAGAGGGGAAGAGCTAGGGGGTTAATGATGTGAGATCAGAGATGATGGATGCCAGTATGTGTGGAGGTTGGTGATGGAGGTCAGAGAGTCTTTGAAGCCCACAGTGACAGGGTTACTCTATGTGTGTCAGCTACTGTCTGGCTCAAACCACAGTGAACCAATCAGGTAGTCGGGGGAAGTGATTGATAGCTCATAAGCCCTCCCACCATGGGTTTTAAAGACATGGACAGTGGGTAGCTGTATGGAGGGCTGGGGTAGCTTAAAGCTGTGAGCCTTTTACATTCACTTACCTTCTCCTCGTCTTCCTCTGTGCCCCTCCCGGGTCTCGCCGACGTGTGCTTGGGACAAGTTGCCCCCCCAAGAGCTGTCATTGTTTTAATCGAACCACAAGTGCCATAAATCACCAAAGAAGCGATGAACCGGTATGAACCCGGGAGCCCCCTGCAGTGGGCATAATTGATCCGGTTCCGACTGCACGTGTGAGGGGCGCCGGGGGGGGATTGACTTTGGTGTGGGCGGGGCATCTACCCACTGAGCCACCACTCAGACCGGCAAGCACATGAGAATTTATTGGGAAGGAGCAAGACGGTGCGGAAATGAGGGCGCTCGTCACCACCTCATAACAAACACAAACAAAAGCGGGGGTGGGGGGGAATCAAGCGGCTGAGGAGCGGCGGAGCTCCGGATCACTGCTCCGCTAATGAAGGTTAATCACGGTTCACCGTGGCAAATGCCGCAACCGCCACCCCTTTATCACACCAGTACTGCTCTGGTGCTGGGGATGGGGGGGGGGTCATTTCACGCAATGCAACAAGCAAACCTGCAGAACGCATTATCATTGAAAATAAATGCAATCACTACCATAAATAATATTGTGCGTATATTGTCATAAATAAAATGCAGTGTGGGGTTCAGTGGCGGTGAGAAGAAGATCATTGGTTCAAATGCCATGGCCAGCAGTGATGTCACTGTTAACCCCACTTAACCCTAGTTGCTGCAGCAACTGTCTGACTCTCTGAGCCTCACGTGTGCATCACTTTATACAAAACCTTCTGTATGCTAAATTATATATGTCAGGGGTGACCAATCTTAACCAGAAAGGGCTGCTGTATATGCGAGTTTTCATTGCAACTCCATAATTAGATTACTAATTAGAGGACTGATTGGCTGAACAGTTTGAACAGCTGACCTAAAGGTTATCTCAAAATCCTGCATACACACCCTTGGCCCTTTGCAGATAAGATTGGCCACCCCTGATATGTCGTAATATAGTGGTCTCATGGTATTTACACTCTGTGCTATTCTGGGGGAGCGTGTGCCGGTGGTGGCCAGTTGCCAGCCCATGACATTGTCTGGGGAGGGATGTGGTGAGGAAGAGGCGAGCTTCCTGCACCCCTCCAGGGAGCCCACGTTCACTCGCTATCGTAATCCATGTTGCCCCCACAGTTCTGAAAACAAAACCCATCCTGAAGAGGAATTAGAGCTTGGTGGTGTTAGCATCCATGAAATAATTAATTTGCCCATTACCGGCATTTGGTCATTTATCTTTATAATAAGATCATTTGGAGTCATTTGGAATCCACAGTGCTTGCATTTTTAAATGGCCATAATTAGATTTTGCTCTATGTTTTGCTGTAGTTGATGGAAAATATACTTAAGATCTATTGTACTGATTGTATAAATAGGCTGCATTCTTTCAGCCTGATATTAGGAATTCCATTACATCTAAATGGTTTTTACACCCTCTGTTAGCTTCCTGTGGGCCCTGGAGGCCCTGATCTTCAGCTGGAAAAGTTCCATATTTCTGTTGTCTCTCCATTCACTTTCATCTGCAGTCAAAGGTTGTTCACTTATTGCCATGGCTAACCTGTGCCAGCAGCCCATGGGTTCGAGTGACTCTGTGAATGCCACTGATCTATGGACTCCATCCTTCTTTATTCATTCATGTATGTTTTATTGGCATTTTGCAGGTTTATCCAGAATATTTGAAATTCTGAGTATTTGAGGTCAAAATCTACTACAACAGGTTTCCTGTAATCAGTGTCATTAACGACTATGCCACCTGCTGGAAGGTGCAAGATTTGCTGATGAGCATATACATTTTGTAATGTGAAATTTTACTGATGGTGGCCATTATTTCATACTTTCTTTATATGTACCTAGCTGGCCTCTTATTTGTTCTGTGTAGCGCAGAGCACAGAGAGCATAAATATTTATATGATGCCCACAAATACAAAAACAAAGGGGTCTATTGCAGAGTCACACAGAGACACAGAGATGCATGCAGAATGAGTGCACAGCAATCATGCACACGCACACACACAGGAGTAAACGAGAGCAGTGCTAAATATACGGGGCGAGATTCCTCCGTCCTGCACACCTGTTCAGCGTCTGCTGTGCGCTGGAGGGCCGATGGCCTTTAAAAGGAAGTGAACGCATTGTGGACCTGAATTAAAAACAGCCACGGGGTCTGTCACTCAGCACTCCGACAGATAAGGTTAAATGGGTTAAGAGGAACAAGGACTGCGGGATCTTAAACGCGCCGTGTGTGTGTATGTGTGTGTGTGTTTGTGTGTCTATGTTGCCGCAAAAGGAGCCAGAATTGTGGCTAAAAGTTTCAAGCATGAGGATAGGCCAATGTCAAGCATGAGGATAGGCCAATGTCAAGCATGAGGATAGGCCACGTTGTTGTATCTTTGTACTGTATCGCCAGACCATGGCAATGGGCAAAGCTTTGAATTGGAAAATAATGCAAAAATGAAAAATGTAAAAATGTTTGCCAGGAAACTTCAGAACTCTGTTTTTTTGGAAGGAAGAAAGAGGAACAGCCAGTGAAAGCCCACTGATGTCAGAAGAGCTTTGTGCGAGCTTGAGGGACTTTTTAACTCTCTGTGAAGGTTGTTTTATTTTGGTCGGGTGGTGCATCATGGGATATCCTGGGGGGTGTAATGTCAGAGAGCCTTGGTTGCTGTTAAAGGGGGCGGGCGCTCCTCCTCGTTAGGGATGAACCTGACGGCTTTCGCTGCCCCTCTGTATATCTGGTCCTGATTTGACATTAAAGTTTTATTTCTGGCAAGGGCCCGATGTTAGCAGTAGAGAAGGGGATCCGTTTCAGATGAGGGGAGCCTGAGGGAATGTGGGAAAGGGGTTGGGGTAGGGGGGTGTATGTCAAAAGTGGGAGTGTGCCCTTTTCAACCGTGCCAGCTGTTACTGTTTAACATGACAGCTGACAAACTACCGAAACGGCACGGCATTCAACCCGCACGGTAATAAAGTGGGGCCAGCTCCTGCCCCCCCCCCCCCAATGCTGGCCGGATCCGGTGAGTGCTGGCGTAATACCTGCCAATACAGATTCTCTTTCGCATTCCGGTCAGCTTCAGGGCAGCCTGGCTGACGGGTCGTTGAACCTTTAGAAAAGTTTATGAAGCAAATGATTGAAAAAGCATTAATTAATGATTTAATGTTAACATGTTGCTAGCTGGATGATTTTTTTTTGTATCCAATTAAGCCCCTTCCTCAAGGACCCCTCCTGGGCCTAATAAACTAGAGATTTGCTTTTTCTAAGCCAATATTTCTATCCAAATGCTGCTCTTTATCAAGTCAACAAATCTCTCAGACAACGTGTAGAAGCAGTCATACCCTCCTGCCCCCCCCCCAGAGATGTGTGCAACAGTTAAATCCAGCTGCCACAGATACTCTGATGGTCTTATTTTGCACGTACAGATGTATCACCAGCAGGCCCTGCACATCGATTGCTGTAGTAAGAGTTTGAATAATTTGATTTCCATTATGTCCATGGTGGGGATGTGGTTCTGAGCTGCACGCTGCCTCCCAAGGAGAGTTTTTGCCACAGATTAAGGGAAGGAGGAAGACGGATGAGATGGGAGGCTTTATCATGTCACGCTCTGAGCTGTCACACGCGCGCGTCCGTTAAGGGCTCTCTTTCCCGTGCCGTTTGAAGCTGGCTTATGAGGCTCCGCCCCGAAACTGGCACCTCCAAAGGCCCGTGGGCCCGACACTGGTGAAGGTAGCCACGTGCTGGGCTGCCTGCTGTCTGTGCCGAGCCCACGGATCATTAGGCAACTGAACCTCTCCAAAAACCCCACCCTAGAGAGAGATTAGGTGGCCAAATGAAAAGATGTGGTTCGAATTAGCGACAGTGTGGCCGCAAATGACAGTCAGCTGTGACTCCTGCCCCCAACCCCAGGGGCCCATGTGACCGTCCTCCCACACAGCCACGCCCGTAGTCAGACTGACGCGGCACCATCTCGCCGTTTCCAGCATCTTTTAAAGCAGTGGGTGCGGCAGATGTGGCGTTTTCGGTGTCGTTCGCCGGGCTCGCTGCGTACACGCCTCAGCTTGTAGACGCAGGCTTCGGGCACTCGCACAGGCCCCTGTCTCGTCAGGCCGGTTCAGGTGTGGAGGTGTCGCTGCAGGTTTGCCAGGACTCGCACCCGGAGCCCGCGCGAGCGATTGCTGTGCCTCCGGCTGCGGCCGACTCACGACTCTGTCACAGCCGGCCTGTATGGAGAGGCAGATCGACGCAGGCAGCCTCCCCCCCTGGCTACACTTTTAACGGTCGATGCCCCAACGATCGACTCGCTTCGCCTTGCCTTATCTCGCTGCCTTCAGCCCGGTAATGATCTTGAGCCCCCCCATTCGGTGTGGGGACGTTGCCTGTCAGCTGTATTGTCAGCGATGGAGTTCCTGATAAAGCAGAGGTGGAGGGGTCAGACATGTATGGGTGTGTGTGTCTGCATGAATGAATGTGTGTGTGTGCATCTGTATGTGGATTATGTTTAGATTACATTGTGGGGATCAAATGTCCTCCACAATGTGACAACAACCAGTTATTTTGATGTTGTGGGGACCATTTTTCAAGTCTCCACAAAGATCTGAGAATGCGTTCAAAAACTAAAAATGCCAAAAGTCTCATCTTTTGTTTGGCTACTTATGATTAAGGTTAGGGCTGGGTGGGTGTTAAGGTTGTCATTGCTGGGATTAGGGTTTTCCCCATTCAAATGAATGGAGGGTCCCCACAAAGATAAAATTACAAACCTGTATTTGTGTGTGTGTGTGTATACACGCTGTTTCCAAACAGCATCTCACATGGCTTTTTCTAGGCATATATCAGCTTGTGTACGGCTCATGAAAATGTTTATGAAATGACAGTCAGACGCCACTGGTAATCTTGTTTGAGAAACAGTGTCAGGCCACAGAGCGTTAATGAAAGGCATAGTCTGCCCGCCCCTACAGCCCCTCACTCTCCTCTTTCCCTCTTTGTTTCCCTACAGTTCAATTTCGTGGGGAGGATCCTGGGGCCACGTGGCCTGACGGCGAAGCAGCTGGAGGCCGAGACGGGTTGCAAGATCATGGTGCGAGGGAAGGGCTCCATGAGGGACAAGAAGAAGGTGAGAGCGCTACCCGGTGGCACGGAGGACGCCTGTCGCGTTTTTAGGGATCTGAGTCAAGGCATGGCAATCTGTCCTGCTCTCATCAAGTGGGAAAGCACTGTGTCTTACCTTAAGATCCAGCGGTAGAGCAGCAGGGCTGTGACACCTGGATTCAGGCCGGCCCACTCTCTGTCCTGCAGGGGGCCAAAAGCCAAGAGGTGGAATAGCAATCATGTCCTTGGCAGCCTGGTACTGAGAGATATTGCACTTTATTCTAATTAACCCAGGCTCCATCAGCGGGGGAACTGGTGAAACTCCCCACCGGTGAAATCATTAGCTACTGTGGTGACTATTGTTTGGAATGTGAAAGCGTTAAACTGTTATTGTTTTCTTTAAATATAGTTTCCCTGGTCTGTAACGTCTTTATACTTTGGAAAAAAGGTGTTTCCTTTGAAATGCAATAAGAGTAACGAATGTGACTGGTTCATGGCCCCCTCCTAGTCCCTGGGGGCCCTTCTGAGACGTTGCTCCAAGCTGTCAGTGCCCTGCCCGATCCAGCCTGTCCCGGTCCGGCACTGTCTATCACTGAGAAGGACGGCATGTCCTCTGCGTCGGAATGCGCACGCGGGATTCCGGGGCGAGCGCCTGCGGGGGCGTCTACCAAAAAACAGACGACAGGTGTTCAAACATTGTCTTTGGCCCAAGATGTGTATGTGTCGCAGTTGGGGGGGGTTGGGTTCACCAGTCACACCCACCAAGCTGAACACACTGCTCCAACACACCCCACTGGGGGGAATTCGGCACAGGGTGGGGTTGGGGGGGTTGTAAACGATACCCCATCTCCATCTGAAGAGCACGTGCTTGCGTCCCACCCAAGTGCACGTTTATTATGACAGGGAGACAGGGAGAGACTTTGTACTGCGGGAAGACGCGTGACTCCTTTAAAAAATAATGAGCTGCATTTTTGAAGGCAATTTATTTTGTTTTTTTGTTACAATCCCCCCCATCTGATTTAACACTGCATCTTGGCGGGAATGTCCTCAGCCAGCCACTATGCATGATAATGGTCTGTGTCCGGTGCTCCGCGTGACTTGCCGTTTAGCGTTAGCGGGCGCTAGCTGACGCACACACAGCTCGCCCGCCGCCTCGCTAACCGGCTCTGACAGGAGGGCGTCGCCGCCGCTGCCTGCCTCTGGCAGACCGTCTATTTGATTATTCCAGAACAGGTCTGTACCCTTGTCCTTTGTGAAATGTGCCACGCCGCGCATGGAATCCTTAAGCGTCACCGAGGCGGGCTGACCCCGCTAATGGAAGCAGCTCGTGCCCAGGTAGATAAAGGCGCACCGATTTCCCAGGGTTATCGTCCTCTGCCGGGCTGCAGGGAAGAAGCAGATAATGCCTGTCACCCACGCTCTCATCCGCGCCGGGTAAAGTGTCTAATCCCGACATTTAAGAGTCTCACTCGGCATGACGTGTAACCGAGAGTTTTTTTCTTTTTTTATGTCAAAGTGTGAGGAAACAAAAGGGATCCAGCAGGGGGTTTGGGGGCACTGAGGGGTGCCGGAGCGTCTGAGCGGGGGCCCGGCTCTTGCCTGCCCACCCTACTCCCGGTGTGCACATCCCAGCCTGGCCCCGTGGCCCACGTGTCTCAGTGATGTTATGGGGGGGAACTCTACCCAGTTATCTTCATTATTTCCACATCCGTGAGCGTCGTTGATGGAAATCGAGGGCCAGCCAGGTGGGGGGGGGGGGTCTCTGTTGCTGCCGTGTATGCCCTACGGCCCCCACCCTGGGCACGCACAGACATCAAGAGTTTCCGACCGCTCGCGTGTCCCTGAATGAATACATGGAAGCACGCAATTAAACCATTAAACCACACACAGAAAAAGACCTGCACCTACATGCATGCACACACATACACAAATGTGGCAGGCTTCACTGTCATCCATGCAGACAAAGCCCCCACCCACCCAGAGCTACACTGACAGCTTCCCGCATCTGCACATCTGCCCATCCTCAAGCCGAGCACAGCGTATTCCAGAACAGGTCGCCTTTAATCGAACACAATGTGATTCCCTCTCTCTGTGTTAATTTTAGCAGCGTAATAACCACTTGCCTCGCCGCCTGTTTTGAAGCGGAGAATATTAAAGCGAGCGGTGCTGAGGGGAAAAGCGACGAGCTGCAGCCTCCCCGTGGCTGACATCATCATTTTGTGACAATGGCTGTCAGAGGACGCGCTGTACTCGGCGAGGCCCACTTGCCCGCCCGCTCACTCAGACTCGCGCAGTTATTACGGCTGTCATCGCTGCTTTGCGCGGCTCCCCCCTGCGAGGCCCGTCGGGCGATGGGGCGCCCGCTCCCCCGTGTGCCGACGTCGCCCCCTAAACGATACCATTGCGTGGAGAGAGACGCACCGGACCATCGATGTCGCCACAGCAACATGTAGGATGGCATTTAGCGGGAGAGCAGGTGCCCTTTTTGATCCACAGGACCATGATCACATTCCATGGTGTGTGGATTTACTGTCAGTCCTGCGCTTTGAGTTTAATTTCAGCCTCCCTCAGAAGTGCTGAGAGACGCCGGCACCTTTACGAGGGCAAAATAAATTGGAAACAGTGATATGTGGTGCAAATAGCAATGACGCCTAATTCAGTCGTCTTCACCCACTACATCTTGCTTTATTAATGTGGGGGGGGTGGGGGTGTGAGGAAGCGGCCACTAGCCGTCATGCGGTCAGCTTGTGGTCGCGCTTGTGAGTAAATATTTTGACAGCTGGGATTGTCGGCGTCATCCACATAGGCAGTCGCTAGGAATGCGGTCCTGTAAGTCTGTCACCTGAGGTTCATTAGTCATCAATTACGTTAGTCACTGTCCCACTGGATCCATATGCGCGCTCACAGGTGCAGATGCGGCTCTTTCTGTTTGTATTGGCTTGTGAGCTTGTTTGTTTGCGTACACCCTGGGTGTCTGGGCAGCAAAGGAGATGTTCCTACAAAGCTATCGGCAGTGAGATGAAACAAGCTCCTTATTTCCCTTTTCAATTTAAAGTGTTTTATTTAACAATATTCATCTCTTGTCTGTAAGTCAAAGTTATAGTCGACCGTAAGTCCCCACAGAAATATCGAAAGCCCTCGTACGTGTGTCCATGTTTGTGTAAATCTGGGGACAGGTCAGCCCGGCTGTAATCTTCTCCACAGGCAGAATTCCTGTATATTTTTTCTGCAAAACCCTCAAAGAAAGGTGCTCTGATGTGAAGGAGATGCTGGCGATGAGGACGCCATCGGGATATTGTCATTCTGGGGAGCAAACCTCGTCACCCTGGAGCGTGCGGACGAGAGCACAAGGGCACGGCCCGGGGCGGGCGCTCTCACAAGCTCCGGGGGTTTAATGAAGTGTGCTATTGTTTAGTTGCTTAGCAGAGTGGTTTATTGTGTTATTGGGAGATAAAATCGAACTTCACCGCGCTGAAGAACGCAGGGTGACCTTAGCTGGAGTGCCTTGACGTGCTGAAGTCTTCACGTACTTCAGTCCACTTCTTGCCAGTCTCTCTTTGAGACCTGTGGTACAAGGAGCCTCTGTAATTGAGCGGGTCTGTACCATTTTCCTAGTGATAGCGGGGACTAAAATATTTTTCTCATTAGGTTTTCTGGAGTATACACCGGGGTGGGGGGCTTGGAGCTTATCATAGGTAGCATAGGGCTCATGGCTGGCGTACACCCCATACAGGTTGTTTTAAAATTGAAAATGTTTGTCTCCTTGGATTTTTCAGCTTTGCGTTATGTTTCCATCACCCGTGTGTGAAGTGCACCAGGCTTACTGGACTAAGGGGCGGCCATCTTTTCCTACAGTACAGTCATTTAAAACATGGCAGAGGCTGATATGAGACACAGATTGAATTTTTGGCCCTTGGTGTTGGGGGGCTGTCTGTCTACATCTGTGAACACTTATTGTTTTTTTGTTCCTCCCAGTGTGTCCCCGCGACCCCCCCTCTCATACACACGTACACAGATGCAGTGTGCCATTGACAAACAGGAATCCCTGGACAGCACCCCCTCTTCCTCTTTGCAGACTGTATCCAATTAACTGTCTGTATCTCATGTCATCTTTGCTACGGTCTCAAACTTGTTTTTTTTTTCCTTCTTCCTCTTTGTGGGGACTTTTTGTCCTCTAGGGGATTTCATTACCTTGGCGGAGATTACGAAAGAAACGGGGGGTGGATTTATGGGTACTGAAGCAGTGTGGGACCCCGGATGAGAGACAGGACAGTTCCTGGAGCAGTGTGGGACCCCGGATGAGAGACAGG
>JAODJW010000113.1:1039791-1050531 GCA_026777045.1 Hyperopisus bebe
CTGGGGGGGACGGGAGGGGGGGGCGCCGAAGAATACAGACGCTTTTTGGGCCATTTCTTTCCTTTCTCCCATTTATCTCGAGCCCTCCAATACAGAGCGCTTAGGTTACTGAGCTTGGATACAGCCCTGCAAATCCGTGGCAACACTCACCGCAGCCAAACAATGTTCCCGCGACGTTCCCGAAGCACTGTGGGACTACTGAAGTGCAGCATGGATGGCGTCGGGCTCGCCTTGATGCGGGGAACGCAGGCCGTCAGTACCCCTCGATGTTTCTGCCTTTCTCATGGCTGGAAATAAAAGTGGTCAGTTAGAGGACACAGGCTGCGCTATTGTGCCAAAACAGAGCTTTCGGATTCGCCCCCAATAAGCAAAGTTCCTGAAGCTCGGCGAGGAACAGCTGTCAGATAAATATGAAATGCGAAGCTGGGAGGAATGAATTCCCCCGTCGGGAAACAACAGACTGCAGGAATCCAGTCGGCCCAGAGCGGCAATGAACTCACATGTGTGTGCGTGTGTGTTTGGGGGGGGGGGGGTACATGTGTGAACAACAGGGAGTTCTTTGGTGGTCACATGAGTAGTCGTCCAGGTCTTTGAGGCCCAAAGACCATCAAAAGGCTCTTTGTTTACAGCTGGAGTGTGGAAATCCTGAGCGGCCTTTCTTGTGCGTGCCGGGGAGTTCTCGCCCCCCCACACCCCACCCCGCCTGAACTCAGAGAGGCTCTCTGATAGGGAACGGCCACCTCCTCACACCCCACCCACATACACAATGCTGAGGTTTTATGCTTTTTTTTTGCATTGTTCATGGATGGGGGAGACAAGGGGGGCATAGTGTGAGTGCGGTCGACACACTGGACTCTGCTCGCCAGTGCCGGCAGTCGCAGGTACCGGGAAGAACAAGTTTAACCGCCCTGCCCCTCTCCGAAGACACAAATCCACTGCACGGGGGTTTGACACGGAATGAGGTAGCCGGCTAGAGGGAGGGGGGTCGCCTTGGCAACCAGCTGGGCCTTCTTAGGGAACGGGAGCCATGTGACTGACATGGCCCTTGAAGAAAGGCCTTGGTCCTTCACATAATTCAGCTGTTTCGCAACAGAGAGAGTGAATACAAGGGCCCAGCCGATGCAGGGACGCATTATCCGGGGTGGCGGACTTGGGGGGGGGGAGACGCTGGGAGGTGGCAAGGTGCCGATTCTCATGATTGTTATATATAGCGCGATTAACCTGGTAGCCTCAATTCAGCTTTATTCAAATAAAGTCTTTAAGAAATGTCAGCTTTGAAAAGAAAAAAAATCCTACCTGGAGAAAACGTCCTCTCGCAAATGCCAGCCTTTTTTTTACTGGGGTTTTTACTTTTAGCAGGAAGTTGACAGCGTGTCACTTCTGCTTTTAAAGGTCGCAGTCCCCGCATGTGACATTTCTGTTTCACGTTGTGAAAATAGGAATTGAGACGCTTTCCTACCAAGTCGCGTCGAATAATGCACCCTGGCCCTAATTGAATTAACATTTTGCCGCAGAAGCACGGCAGCCGCCGTCTTCGCAGTGATTTACTTGCTTTAATCGGACGGTGGCTTGATTCCTCAAATCAAGCTTATGACTCTAAAGCACGGAGCGAGACGGGCAAACCTCTAAGTCTCGAAGGCACGTCTTACATATTAAAATATGAAAAAAAAAACAAAACAGTCTGCCTCGGCTCATAGACTCGTGCTATAAAGGAAGCTTATTCCTGGCCTGCAGTAAACATCATCACAGCGAGTGATATTTCAAAATAAAACAGTAATTCAAAGCTAGAGTCATTCCTGGATTTGAATATTGCATTCATTAGCATTAAATATTTTTTTCACGTAAGTGTAATCCACGGAAGGGTAGCTTAGTTGCGGAGATGCACTGTTTCACTCGCTGGCATCTTCAGTTCATCTGCAGTGCGCTGTATGTTTCTGTAGATGATCCTGCACTCTGTGGGATGTGGTCTCTACCTTCCTCCGTGACCTTCCTGTCTCACCCAGTGGAGGCCGTCCAGAGCTCCTCCATGGGGGTTCCTGCATCCTGCCCATTAGATCATCACAGGTCACGTCCTGCCTACAGCTCATGGCTGTTAACTTGTCTTCTGCTCACCGCTAGGCAATTCCTTCTCCCAGCAGCCACTAGCTTCCCCCTGGGGCCATTCTTCTAAGTCCTCCTCGGCCCTGGAGTGGGTGTTCTCCCCTAGGGGTTGACACTTAAAATGCAGGTAAACGGACAGAATGTGACACTTTCCCTCAAAGACATTATCGTCTGAAGATAGTGTTAGCAGCCTTCCTCAAACTCCAGAGTTAGATCACGGCTGCAGGCACTCTGAAAGCATAATGATGCGTAATGAGCTGGTATGTTCATTTCCAAGCTCCCGCATCTGTTCAGGACCAAAATCGCCGACTCCGTGGTAACGGAACAGAACACAAAAAAAAAAAAAAAAACGGTCAGATGTGAAGACTGGCGCTTTATCTTTACGTTTACGATGGGCAGACTTGTCGAGGAGAGACGCTGGAGCTGTACCTGCAGATTAGAGGGACTGATGGATGGCATTTAAGGATATGAGGGCCCGTGTTTCCCAGGCGGGATAACGGCTGGTGCGAGAACACGGCCCGCGAGCAGGATGTGCCACAAAGCTCACAGATAAGCAGTTAGATCACTGTTCACCGTGAAGGGGCTCACAGTGCCGCGTTGGCTGGGCTTGGCGGGGCTCTGTTCATTCCTCCGCATCTCAAACAAATATGAAACAGAAATGATTTTACTGTTCAGCCGCCGCGCCCAGCTTCCCGTCTCTTACTCGGCACCAAGAAGAGCACACATAAGAGTATGATCCCGAATGTACCTCGGACACGGGTGTGGACCCTGAGATCTGAGGCCGTTGGTTTGAGGGGGTGCCTGCCCCCGAACATCTCCCCATGCAGACTGACTGTGTGCCTGTACGCCCAGGGCAGGACTGTGTTAGTGTGTTAAATGAACAGTTCTGTGTAAATATTCCCACAGGGGGTGACCACTGGGTCTGAACTGCAGAAAAAAATGCGGTGATTTCTCAGTTCATTAAAGGCTAATGCCATCAGCAGGACATGGCTGTTCATAAAGGGCCTTCCTTTACTTTCTGGTGCGTTTTAGCTCTCTTCCCAGCAATGTCGTGTCATTAATGTCATATTTGGGGTTTTCTGAGGAGGCCATGCTGACCAGCTTGGGGTGAGCTTCTTCCCTCATTTGCACATTACAGGCAGGCAAAAGTTGCCCGTTAGCAGTTAAGGAAGACCTCAGTAGATAAGGAAGAGTTTAACCATGTTACAGTACAGTCTAAATATGGAGGACCCTGTCCAGGGCGCTCTGTTTATCCCGAGCTCAGTGCCTCCGAGTCTCCACGGCCCCCCGTAACTGGCGGAGCAAATTAAGGTCACGCTTGACGGAAGCCCGCTTATTAGCATGCGCCGCTCGTGCGGCATCCTCCCGGACCAGGAACACTGCCGGCTTTATTCGGAGCCAATTAACGTGGAAGCTGGTCACGCCGAGCCCAAGGCAGGGAGAGAGCAGGCCTGAAGGATCAGGCAGGATGTGCGTCGCTTCTCACCGTCCCCTTTCCCTGACCTGCCGTGATTTTCCCACCCTGAATTCCTTCACACGCACACACATGCTCACACAGATTAGGATGACTTTGGATGCGGTTCACTTCCTCTGCCCTGTTCCGGACAAGCAGGAAAGGATTCTACACACCCAAACCGTTCTCAAAATAACCCGGTATCTAATTTTAACCTTGTTCATTTACTTTGCAGGCATACAAAATAGAGGTGAGAGGGCTTTCCTCAATAATTAGTGTGTTTTCCAACCTGCGGACCGCTGTTTGCGTGACATTCCACGTAAGCGCCATTGATAATGAGTTCTGTATTTTCTGTTAAAGTAAATGATTAGAATATTTCTTGTTAAAATTTGCCATTATAATTTGAGCTTTGTTTCATTATTTAAAAAGAAAGTGCTTCTCCCATTAGATTTTCGGTTTGCGAATGCCGTAAGGCAATAAAGTTAGTTTTCTGAACGTGTAAATAAAGGAGTGGACGTCGGGAACCACATGGTCGGTTTACCGTGATTGGTAACCTGTGTACCAATTTAAAGTGTGAAACAGCCTGCTGTTGATTATTTTCTAGAAGAGGTTAGATTGCTAAGCATAAAAAATAACATTCCAGCTTAATATGACCACACATACATTTCATGTCACTGTTTCTGTCATCCGAGGACCCCAAACTTGAGGCGAGCATTTGCAATATATGCCCAAGGCTGGAAAAAGCTCTCAGGAACTGGAGAAGCATTTCAAGACTTCGCCAGGCCGTGACCAAGTCCTGGCGGGTGTTTCGTGCCAGATTGTACATTTAGTGGATAATTAGTTTATTAGGCCACCAGCTGTCAGGACATGACACGTGTGGCAGATATATGCTGGCCGTGTGCAATTTGCCAGGGCTGCTGGATAACATTCTGCCCTCCTCCCACCCCCACTCTTCCTCATCCTTTCTTGCATTTCTGCAGATCCTCAGGCATATGTGATAGATCTGGGAATGCCAGCCAGGACGCGACGTCGTCGTATCAATCCGAACGGTTCAGCTCTGTTAGATAGGCTGGTAGGGACTGTAAGCACCCGCGGAAAAAACGAGGCTGTTTGCACATGCATATTTAACGAGCATTTATTTAATTAGACGGCCAATTAAAAGAGACGGCAGTCAAATTAACATACATATTGGATTAAGATTCATCGACTCTTATAAAAAGCCATTAGGGGCATAACGTCCAGTGAGGTTACATCTTTGCAGGTGTGCGGTGCTAAACCGTCCGTGCCGCCTCACAGAGCCAATCATGGCACACTTATCGGCATCTTCCTCAGCATGAAGCTCCAAAGCCTCTGTGATCCCTGGGATAAAGAGATACTTGTAGTTTTGGGAGCCTCAAAGTGACGACCGTGATCTCACCCCCTCACCACGTGCAGCGTCCGGGTTCACAACACAGTTCACGCTCTGCATCCTGTCTGCTGCTGCCAGGGGTCACATCAGAGCTGTGAAATGGCTGCTGGTGTTGGGGGGGACAGCATCTCCCTGCCAGTGTGGGTGGGGCCCTTGCTCATCGGAACGTCACACACTGATGACCTCATCTAGCCGGTGATGTGACAGTGGCGTTTCCTTTTCCTAGAAGCCTGATTCTGGCCTCACCGAGTCACCGGGTCAGTCTGTACAACCCGGCACAACCCACACAGCATGACACTGGGCACAGAGGCTGGTCTGACCAGGGTACACCAGTCTTGGAGCAAGTGCTGCAGCAACCACTTCCCTTAATGTCAATATACCTCATTCCCTTTATGTCAATATACCTCAAATATACCTCAGAGCCCGGTCCAGATCAGCCAACAGGAGAGCTAGACCCACCATTCCAGAAAGGAAGCCCCTCAGGAGAATTCACCCCCATCAGCATTTTAGAGGGACAGACACGTTTCATCACACAGGAAGGCCATGGTGACAGAGAGGCGCGTGTCGCCCACGATCTCGCAAAGCTGGTGACATCATCAGGCAGCTGCCCAAGCTGGCAAGCGCCCAGGCTTTGTTTCATTTGCGGAATGATTGTGGAAAGGCCATCGTTTAATGGGAGTCGCCACATGCCTGTCCGAACAGCCCCCATGAAAGTCCACAACCTTTCCCGTCTCAGCAACAGCGAGAGGGGTGAACTTTAAATGCCCACCTTGGCGGGAGGGTATGGGCAGATTATAGAAAATAATTCAAAATGAAAGATGAGATTAGATGGCTTGATCTCCCTGAGCTTTCTGTGTTCGGCTTAAATTGACCCTATTGACATTTACTGCCCGTGCCATCAGCCGGCCCAGACACACGTTACCATGCCCCATCCTGATCTTGTGTGTGCGCGTGAGCATGAGAGATAGAGAGAGAGAGAGAGAGAGAGGGAGAGAGAGAGGAAGGAACGAGGGAGGGCTTAGGAAGGGCGGCATGTGGATGTGAGGGACATGGAGGACAAAGGAGCTACAGGGGACATGAGCCACATCAAAGACAGAGATGAGGAGATACAGGGTGAGGAAGACGGAGAGGCATGGGAGCATGACCCAGTGCGTGCTCAGCACGGGGGACAGCTTCGTTTTGGGGGGAGCCGGAGTTAATTGGGGGCAGGTGTGAGGTTGCTGCCCGGGTCTTCCTAGTCGGCTCGGCTGACGGGCACCTGTGACGTGTCGCTCGATAAGCTTTCACAAGCCTGTATCCGAGGAGGACTGCAGTGGCAGGCGACACAGTGGGGAGCATTCTGCGACAGCACAGTGACACTTACTGGCAGAGATGCGCAACTGCAGCACCACCTCTCTCTCCTCCCCCAATCCAAACCCACAAGCTGAATGCTCTGCTTCCAGCCGGCTTGTGCCTCGCTGCTCCTCACCTCCTTAGTCTGTGTCAGGTGATATTTGGCTGAGGAATATCATATGATAGCATTCTCCTGCTGTCTCCCCCCAACCCACCCCAGCCCCCAGACACTGCTGCATTTCTCCAGGCATTAAAAACAACAGCCCAAGGACAAAAAAACAATTTATCGATCTCGAGCAATTAGGACTGATTTACTCGTGCGGTAATGTATTCCGTCCCCCGAATGCATCACCCGCCATTGCCTTAAATCATCTTCTCCTCAGATATTTATGTTTTTTTTTTTTTTACTTTGTGAAGAACAAATTGAACAATACAGTCGTAAAACTCCCGTTCGGGTACTATTTGAAAAAGCAAACCTCGCCGATGCTGTGCTGACTCCCCGCGCTGTGAGAATGTAGCTGAAGCTCATGAGGCCGGCGGTATGTCTGCGGGGACAAAGGGGTGAGTGTGTGGAACGACCAGCCAGTCATGCAGAAACTCTGTGGTGTATCGCGACTGAAGGACTATGTAGTTGAGGCTGTCTGAGGATGGAAGCTTACGGTGAATAAGCCTTTAAGGCGAGAGCGTGACGAAGGCCCCTCTCCCTGTCTCAGAGCCCCCCTGTTTGTTTACCTCTCAGCTGCCCGTGGCGGTGGGAGACCTCGCCGCAGTGGCTGTCAGGTTAGCGGCTGCTCACTTGACACCAAGTGACACTGCTCGTGCATTTCCCGTGACGCAGTCTTCTTTCCACAGGCGGAGGGAGAGGACAGTCTGAAGAAGATGCAGCTGATGGAGCTGGCCATCCTCAACGGCACATACCGGGATGCCAACATCAAGTCACGTAAGGAGTGCCTGGGGGGGGACTCTCTTTTCTTGTTTTGCATGCAAACCAGGGTAAGCGGGTCCAAGAAAGCGGGGGACGGCACAGAACTGGCAATGGATGTAACCATCGTCTGCTTAATATGTCACGGGCTCACGTTTCACCTAAAGAAACATGCTGACTCTTCATAGATGTCCATTTATTTTACTAACATCTCATGTGAAGGGTGAGGACCTGTGGCTTTTTGGCTCGCTCATAGGAGTTTTACTCACACAAAAATGTTCTGAGGGCAGAATGAAAAATGATTGGTTCAGAGAGATAACCAATCAGACTGTAAAAGAGGTGGGTCCAAGCAACTAGAGGAAGTGAAGCGGGACCATCCGATCAGATGTCTTCAGGTCCCAACTCCTTTAGTTGTTTGGATCCACACATTTTTGAGTAAGTAAAACTCCTACAAGCTTTTGGCTCCGTTCCTGAACCTGCCGTCAACTACCTTTAACCCCATTGAGCTTCCTGCTCTTAGGACACTCCAGTAGGGGTGAAAATGAAAGGTGTCTTACAGGGTCTCTGTGGCATTTACTTCAGATCTTAATTATTATCTTTCCTTGAGTTGTATGTAACTGTGTTGTTTGTCTATACATCCCAGGCAGATGATTGTATAAAGATTTCGTTTTGGTTCTGCCATGGTTCCTCCATGGTGATGCATGTGTGAGGCTCACTCAGCTGGAGTTATCTTCATGAAGAGGGCTGCTACTACTTAATTGGTCTGGGGATTTGATGAATAATTGAAATCCCCGCAGTTTAGGAAACGTTTTCAAATCCGATTTAAGCAGAAACGTGAAAAGCTCAACATGCACGTCCTGACATCTCCGGACTTGTATGAGCTGGTCTCACATACTGTGCCAGGGAGTATATATTATGTGTGTGGATATGGCCGTGAACGCTAGGTCAAGGTCAATAACTAGATCTGCACCACCAAAATAACACCTGAGATCGCTGCTATTCTGTTAAAACCCACAAATAGTGGACTGGCTGGCTCATTCGTACAGGACCTCCCTGCTAATGTTTTAAAGAAAATGTTAATAGTAGAGCTACATTCACTCATTAAGTCATTGCGTTTGTAGTCTAATTACTAATTAGACTTAGATATATTTGACTAATGAGATATAACCATTAGCTAATTGTTTTATTGAAAGACTAAAATATAAGGCCTTAATCAAACAAATTTGGTTGGATTGGCACCCCCCCAGCAGCAGCTGGTTACATCCATACAGATTTTTTCAAAGGTTATAAGTATAGAAGCAGGTGAACAAGCTTTGACTGCAGTGACGTGTGAAATGCCCAGCTCTGACTGCAGTGAGGTATAGAAGGCCTAGCTCTGATTGCAGTGAGGTGTAGAAGCTCCAGCTCTGACTGCAGTGAGGTATAGAAGGCCCTGCTTTGACAGCACTGAGACATAGAAGGCTCTGCTTTGACTGCAGTGAGGTGTAGAAGCTCTAGCTGTGCCTGCAGTGAGGTGTCGAAGCATCTGCTCTGATTGTAGTGAGGTGTTTGTTGGTTGCAGATGGAAATCATGGGTCTCATTTATCAAAGCTGTCTGAAATGTGCCTATGCAAAGTTTTACTAAAAAACCTGGATTTATCAAACAATATTTGACAGAAAAAAATACGTAATTTTGCGGACACTTGGGAAGAGGTATATGCAACATTTTGGACAAATTGAGAAAAGGTGATACCCATGCATTGTAAAAACCCAAAGTAAACCAGAAAATGTTGTACAAAAATGTTGTAGTTCTTGACACCAGTCTTGGTCTTGAGACCACTTTTTTGCAGTCTTGGAATCAACTTTATTTTGACTCTTGGTCTTGTCTTGGTCTCAGACATGGAGGACTATTTTAAGACCAGTCAAAATGACTCATCAAAACGCCTCAATATTTATTACAACAGCTTAATATTCATATGTTATTAACCCTGAGAACCCGACAAATGCAAAATGCATTTATTTTTGCACCCATTAACCTCAGGCTTGTAGCTTTGGATAGGTATAACACGCAGACATGAATCATATATCCTCACAATCAAGAGAACTTACTTGATCCGGTCGTCCAAGCTGCAGCATTGTCCGCTAGGATATTCCAGAGTAATCCTGTGCATAATGAGGCATATATTTTAAACATTTTCTATGAAAAAGCACCCCTAATAATCCATAAAACATTGATATTATTCACATTAGACAGAAGTCAAAGCGCATATTAGCTTCTGCAATGATCCAGACACTACCCTTCTAAAAAAAATATGGGTACCGCTTTACTTAAAGCATATTGCATTGTACATACCTTCATAATGCATTATAATAATTCATGAAGTATTATAAACACGGCTATAACTATTTATAAAACGGCATAGTACATTATATTCATGTGTATTATTTATTATGAATGCTCTATGAAGCTCTCATCTATAATGTGCTATAAATACCTTCATAATGCAACACAATGCATCCTAGTTATACTGACCATTATTATGCATTATGTACGTATTCATAGTGTATTATAGAAACATATGGTGTACATAGAAAGTGTTACCAAAATATTTATTTTATAATTTATTATAAGCTTATAAATAAAGGGGTAGAAAAACACTCAAAATGGGCTGGAGTTTTACTAGAAATAACAACAAAACACAATATTCTATTTATTACAAGGGCAAATTACTTGACATTTTTGCAATATTTATTCACAAAAGTTTGTAAATGTATGTTTGATGTCGAGCTCCTTCAAAACAGTTGAAATAGAACTTGCCTATGGTGTAATTAGAACACCTCCCACACGTAAAAACAATGACATGCTACAGTGTTGGCTTGCTGTTTTAGGCTAAAATGTCGACTAAAAGTTTTATTCTCAAATTTCACTTTACCAATCCTAACTTATGTACTCTGAAAAACAACAGTGATGAACATTCAGCATTAGATTGTAAAACCATCTGTTACGGCTGTGTTTTTCCAGTGAATCGTAAACTAAGCAATACATTTCTATTTCACTTTCTATTTCTATATATATGTTTGTATTTGTGTGTGCGTGCCTGTGTATATGCGTGTGAAAGTATATACATATATACACACACACACACACACACACAGTGGTACCTCGGTTCTCGAACTTAATCTGTTCTGGACTCTGGATCAAATCCTAAAAAGTTCGAGTTCTCATCGAATTTTTCTCATAAGAAATAAAGGAAAACCAATTAATTGGTTCCCGGCCCCCCAAAATTACATCTAGATATGTTTTGTTTTTTTTTTTTTTTTAGCATTTAAACAGCAAAATGAACAGGATAAAACAAGAAGAGCATTTTTTTCTTAATGGCTTCCAAAACGAAGATCTTATCCCAACATTACCCCTGTCCTGCCCCGATTGTCCGCTCCTTCCGTGTGCCACACCCCTTTGTTAACCTCGTGTGGGATCCCCATGTGATCAGCTGTTTCTGGTTGTTGTCATTACTCCTCTGTATTAAGTCCGCATTTCAGTTTGTT
>JAODJW010000113.1:1064309-1083760 GCA_026777045.1 Hyperopisus bebe
ATGTGCCCCACAATCCGCGCCCCCCTCCAACTACTGCCATGTACCCCCCCCCCACCCCCTGCCAGCAGCCAGATGCATTAGGAAGCCGATTCCTCCCAAGAGCAGCAATCAATCAGGATGAAATATTCATTCCCCCATGCCTTGAATTTGCATGTGGGGGGGCTGCAGGTTAGATTGTGTTTTCCGCATCAGCCAGGCCACCCCCCCCACACCAGCCTGAGGTGCCAGTGTCCCTTCCGACCCCTCCCCCCCACAAACCCTAATGCTGTAACATAATGCAGTGAGGGGGAGGGCTAATGAGTGGATAATTGGTCTGCCCGAAGGAGGTGGAGCCCAGAAATGGCAGTGATGGCGAAAGATGAGCTCGCCGGGCCTCTCTAAGCGGCCCCGGGGGGGTGTTTGTCGACACACTCGGATCACCTTAGCGAGGCCTGTAGCTGTCATGACCTTCATGCTTCCATGCTTCTGGCTGTGGGGCCGGCCGCTGACCTGGGGGGTGACCTCGCTGTCCCGGACCCGCCGGCTGGGGAGTGCATCACGTTTACTTTTTCCGCTCTATGCTGCTGTATCTGCGTATGGATCTACTGTGGAGTGCAGTGGCCGTGATTCCAGATTATAGCTCTTCAGTCCTTCCACTGCTATTCAAAGAAATGGAATTAAATCTAGACAGAGTGCTGAACCTCTACTGAACTGCAACGGAGGGGAACAACTTCATTGGAGCTGTATTCACGCGCACTGAAATGGGGGTGCAGTGCATCGACTCCTCAGCCATCTATGAAACCGGCAGGCTCTTCCCCCAGGGAACACCCCTGCTGTGCTCAAAATGTAAACAAGGCCCCCAACCAACACAATGAGCTCAGCTACAGCCTGATGAAACAGACGCAAGCCCATCTCATCCCGGTGCAGGTGGAGGCTGACATGCGATTGGTTTGTTTTTTTTTTTTTTTCTGTCATCACGCTCTTTGCTTTTAAACTTCCTGCTGATCTTCTCCAGGGGGTGTCTGACCAGGGCTCCACTAATGAGTGCTAATGGCCTCCTTAATGTCTCCTGTGCCATTGTTGCCACCTTCATTCCACCTGTTTTAACTTTTTATTTATCATTATCACCCTCTTCTTCAGTACAAAAACATCCATCTTCTAACCCGTTATCCTGGTCAGTGTCACATGGGGGCCTGGAGCCCTTCCCAGGTAGCACAGGGGACACGCTTGGGGTACGCAGTTGATGCAATGCAGGGCACATACACACTACGGGCAATTAAGAAAAGCCAATTAAGCTAAGTGCCCATCCCTGGATTGCAGGAAAACCCAAACAACATGGGGGGAACATGCACACAGAGAGCAGGGGTGGAATTCAAACCCCCATCCATCCTATAATAATATTTTTGTTAGGTGTAATTTTTATATTGCAGCATTGAATTATTATGCATTTAAAGCTGGGAAACAACGGCGCAGGGCCTGGCTGCTCCATTAGCTACACATACATTACTCTCTTTTTCATTTTTAACAAATGAAGGATTTTAACCCGCTTGCAGGCACATTGTCAGCACTGTGTTATTACAAACAGCCCATTATGTTTTCTTTTTCTTTTTTTTTTTTGTAAAAGCCTGTAATTAGTTCCCGCTTATCAAACGGTTCTCTGGCGAGCCACTGTTAAGCGTCACCCCGAAACACAGAGAGTGCTCTGGGAGGTGGCAGCGGTGCGCGCTCTCGCTGGTACGCGGCCCTGTCCGGCCTCATCCGGCTGATGGTGGCGAGCTTTGAATGGCTTCTGAGGGAACCATAAACGTTTTAAAAGAGGACAGTGCCACCTCTTTGTGGATACGGCTTCCAGGAGATGGCGCTAGAGAGGAGCCACCCCTGCCCTTCCCAAAGCATAAGAGCAGTGACGCTGTGGGTGGAATACAATCACACGGACTCAATAGCTGGAACACAGTGGATCCTTGCGTGAGCCCCAAGGCCACTTGCTGTAATCTGACAATGGGCGGTATCGCATAGACCAATGAAGACGCCGTTTTTTCTATCTGTGCTTTACCCCACCTACCCCCCTGCAAACCCCCTTTCCTGTTTTCCCTCACTGTTTGTCCTCTCCCTAACCTTCCTGGACACTCTTTTGTAAATTCCAGTGTTGAGCGCAGTGGACACTGCCCACGAGCTCGGGTGAGAACAGAATGATCTGGAAGCTGGCCAACGTCATTATTTTGGCATTCCGGTGAGGACTTTAAGTACGACGCAGCCGCTGTAGTGGGTGTATGCCATGAACAGCCGTACCCTGTTTCACACAACCATCCTGTCATGGCGAGAATGGAAAATACCTGGTCATTTTACAATGTTTCGACAACTATCACTTTATTTTCTATTTTATTACTCAATATGCACATTAAAATTTGAATGTCCCACAGAAAATCTGGGTGTGAGCCTATCTGTGTGTCAATACCTGTGGTTGTAGCTCAACTCCACAGACCCTGGAATAGTACATAGGAAATCCAGAATTCTTTTATTAATAAACCAAGACCCTACGCTGCGTAATTGATTAAAAACCCACAACACATCAATACTAAATCAATTACGGGTTTTCGTGCAAACACACCGTTTGGAGAAATTTCAGTCTCAAGTGTCTGAGATGAATAAGACTGAGATTGGGAAAGGAAAGGGAAAATTAGCAGCCAGCAAACACAGATCCATTACACCTGAGCTCTGTTCTGAAACTTCTCTATGGAAATATAATAATTAAGAAATCCATATAGACATTGACACAAACCCACTTGGTCGAAGAGCCAGAAAGGTCAGTATAGAGAAAAGCAAACTGTTGAGACTGTTTATTTCTTTTCCTTCTGTGAGCCCTACCCAGATTCATGGGCACATGCAATATTAAACCAAGAGGGACACCCCCACAGCTGTAAGGAATCATGGGTGTGTCTGACGCTGTCTTTGCCGAGATGTCCTGGTAATTCCTGAAGCTTCCATTTTCACATCTTACTCATTTTTCTACCAGGACATCTTCTGGGTCAGTGAAAATGTTTCACTCGAGGGTTGTACCCTGTGTACTATACTAGTAACATTTACTTCTAGCTGCCTGCGGTCACAAATGGTAAATCACCATTTGTAATTTTCCAAATCTATGATGAGCGTTAAAAAAAAAAAAAAACTTTAGAATAGCTTTTCGCTTTAAACATAGATGCTTCCAGTGGCAGCTCCAGTGGCCAGTTCCCATTTCTTCACATTTTAGAAGAAATGTGCAAATGTGTTCCAGTGACCTTTTGCTCTGAAGGGCAACAGTGTTGTCAACTTCACACGTCCACTTCCTGTTTTGAGCTGGAAATTCATATGATTTACCTCTGACTTTTCCACATGGGTTATTCTCTCTCTCTCTCTCTCTCTCTCTCTCTCTCTATGTTAACAAAATGTCTATCTCTCTTGTGTGATTGTGTCTGACATACGTCCCATGTGCAAAATAACAACACAACTCTGTGAAATTAATTCAAAACCAGAATGCATGACCATCCAAGAAAAAACACCAACTGTTTTCCTGGGTCAGCTCCACCATCTGAAAATATCTAAAGCACAAAAAGCTGAATGCCACCAGAGGGTTAACGAGCTGCTGTGTTTGCAAGTTTCTGCTAGACATTTTCAGCATACAGTATGTTTTATACATACAGAGGTACATATACATTATCATTTGATCAGTGCCTATAATTACCCTGGTCCAAAGTCCACTCTTCTTCCTGCCATTTTGTGGGATTCATCTTAACGGGACTTTTATCAGGAGCCAAACCAAGACAACCCTGGTATGTGTCAACAGCCAATCACAATGCAAGACTGTAGCTAAACTGGCCAGATGGGACCCCAGATCTCCCACCAGCAGATTTGCATACAGTCTGATTGTACTTCAGGGCAAATCATGGATATGTAACCTTTTTCCCCTTGGCCAATCATATCACAAGATTATTATTTTGGCACAAACCATATCTTTTCATTTTACAGATTAATTGCTTGCAATTTTAAAACCTCTAAAAACTAAAATAGGTTGTTCCATGTTTGTTATCTTAGTTTAATGAAAAAAACTGTTTGCAAATTTTAGGTTTCACTATTGCCTTTCCTTACTGATAAAATCTGATATCCCTGGGACCCAGAAGATGGATGGATGGATGGATGGATGGATGGATGGGTGGATGGAAGATCTATTTTTTACACAATACAGTGAAATATATATATATTTTTTTTTTTACAAAACATCAAACTTCAGCAACACTATTTCTCTTCGCCATCAACCCCATCTGAAAAAAGACATCTCAGCCTTTGATCCTAATTCTAGCAAATCAAAAAATTTCAGCTTGATTTATATCACAAAAATAACTAAATGAGTTCGTGTTTTCTCGCTCATTCTTTAATCATCTTCAGGCTGGTTACACAAATTTGGGTAACTTTAGACCAAGGAAATTGTTCTTTCCATAACCCCATGACCTGCGTGTCCACAGTCAAAGTCAGCAAGATAATTACCACTCACAAGACCAGGCTCCGAATAGTCAACACAAAACCTTTCCACGGTAATGCCTCATGAATGACACAAGCAAGGAAACGCCCCATGGCTGGAAGAGAAGTCTTGCTATCAGACTGGGACTAAACAGCACTCAGATATTTGTAGCCCATTTGTTAGCTGTCATCCTTATTACCATTAAACCACATTTAATATGGGGGGGGGAGGGGGGGGGGGTATTCCACAAAGCTGGATTTCTAACTTAGCTGGATAACTTGTCGGATTTAAGTTAGTCTGAGCTAACAGCTAAATGAACAAAGATAAAGTCCATTTAGCTGAGACTACCTTAAATCCAACAAGTTATCCAGCTAAGCAAGAAATCCTGCTTTGTGGAACACCCCCCAGAAGTGGTGAAAAAAAAAATACATTTAGGTCAGTCCCCACTGACAAACACCACAGGATAACAGAAACACATTTTTCTTTAGAATAGTTAGATTATAGTCAGAAAACGTCCTTTACGGAAATTCATACAATACTATTGTGCATCAGGTTACAGACACTTGCGCAGATTTATAATTTTGCAGTCATGAAATAAATGTGATGCATTTTGACTGCTTAGAACATACACGCATACATATATCATGCATATTTGCAATAAAGGGTCCCGTAATTATCAATGCAGCTCAGCTCCCTTTGAAGCATGAACGCTTTAAATGTGCTGCTCTTGCGGCCTCTTTTACTCCGGTTCTTGACAAGCGTCTGTGGGAACTGCTGAATGTGCCTCGGATCAACACAGAAATCTTCCCAGAGCCCAGACTCAATCAAACTTGTGAATGTTTTGTTTGAAAAAGCCCCGGTGTGACGGATTACAAATTTGTTTTTAAGGTGCCCAAATTCCCACTGATCTACACATCTCCCCCCTTTCCCGGGCCACCCTCCACAATCCTCCTCCATCTCATCTCGTTCAGACTGATTTCAAAGAGAACAGAACCACATGGCACTGTTTTCATGTCTCCATGGAAACGGTGCCATACTGGGGCCCTGTCTTTTTTTTGCCTTGCATTCTGAGTTTCCTAATAATGGATCTAAATAAAACAGGAAGAGCACAGTGGATGGGGGTGGGGGAGTGGGGGTTGGAGGCCAGCAACAAAAACATTAGAAATGCATTCAAAATGACATCACTACTATTTCCCACAGTAGCCATTTTCTTAGGAAGCCCCCAGAATCCATTCATTGGCTTAAAGTTAGCTTTCTGAATCCCAGGGAGGCCATCCTCCTTTGCTTGAATGCCCTTTTTGTTGTGGAACAGTGGGGCTGTTTCTAGGCCCACAGAAAGCCTTGGTAATTTAGTGTGGTTGCCAGGAAGTCTGAGGCACTAGCCTGACAACAATGGTAAACTACATTTCTCCACTTCGAGGTTCGAAACCTCAGCTGCAATGTCTGAATTCTAATAAGAGTTTTTTTTTCTTTACTCCCACAAATTCCTTCATCACGTGTCCCCTGTGATCCCTCAGAGGCCCGGAGTCTCGCTGCTGAAAGGCAAGCAGCGCTGTTCTCGGAGGACAAGATGGTCCCGTCTAGGAGACTGACAAAGCCGCCTTAGATTTCTGTCGATCGGCAGCCAGTGGACTGTATAATATAGCAGTCATAAGTTTTAAAATAATTAGACAAAGCAAACTACAATAGGCTAATGAGAAAATATTCCCATACCAAATCTTTTTTTTAAAAAAGCCATGCAGTTCCCGATTAAAGACAGATTACATCTAAATTAAAGTTGAGTGGCCATATCACTCCTTCAAACCTTACTTGCGAGTCCGTCGTTGGGTGTTGTTTTTTTTTTTTTTAAAAAAAAGTTTCTTCAATTATAAATTCTCATCCGCTGGCTTGCCTGAAGCAAGAGAAAGGAGACGAGGAAAACGGCGATTTAATCACGAGTGACAATGTGCTTATCATTTTGACATTCTTTCGCGATTGGGAAAATAGCCAATATAGACACAGGGTAAAGTAACCATGTTTCTTTCTTTTATTCCTTTAAAAAATGAAAAATAATGGTATTAGCAGAAAAAAAAATGTTTAATTTAAACCTTGTGTATGTGTTATAATATATATATCTTTTATCCAAAGCGACATATAAGGACATTATAAACAACTAAGCATAAGTGAAGCTAGACTGCAAATATAGATATATATAAATATGATATATATATTTGAGCACCTACCAGCTGAATTATGGTTTTACACATTTTAATTTGATGCAGATATAGGACAAAATCATTTCAACCCAATGCACCGTTTAAATTCCTGTCGTAGGAGCCACAGTATTTTGCTGCCATCTAGTGTTAGACTACTGCAAGGGCCTATTACACCTGTTTCAGTAAGCTGGGGGAAGCGTCACAGGTGTTTCGTCGAAACAGGATTACTTATTTTTTAAAATCATCTTCAGGAATATGGGAGGAAACTTGCATTTAGATCTTTGGGTGTTAATCGGTAAGTGCTAGGCCTATTTATTTCTGGAGTGGACGACCTAATATGATTATGGTATTTTCAACACTGCACTATTGCAGTTTTTTGCGGGGAGCGGGTACTGTGTAGTATGTAGGTTTGTACACTATGTCTGTGATTGGCTGGTTACAATCCCAGTGTTGGCAGAGTGATTCTGTTGTTGAGGTTCAGAGCAAAACCCTTCACCACTGATTTCTTCAGGGACTGACTGCTAAATAAACTTAAAGTTATGTTTTAAAAATATAAACCTTGCGTTTAAAGAAAACATAGATCCAAATGTTCTGAGAAGATCTGGGGCCCGGAGCCTCCTTATTCGGGGCCCCAGCTGAGGCCAACATAAATGGAACTCATCCTACCTGCTACTGCATGATCGCCGATCCTTTACAGTCTTAAGTGTGACTTTCTGGACTCTGAGGGCTAGCAAGCGCCAAACTGTAGTGTAGCCACGCGGGTTACGTTAACCTAGACTATGTGCTTACATGCCCAAGGATTTAGGAAGTGTATTTCCAGTGTGTATTTATTTACTAGGGATGTAACAGTACACAAAATTCACGGTTCGGTACAAGCCTTGGTTTTAGGTTCACGGTTCGGTGCAATTTTGGTATAGCAGAGAGAACATAATTTGCTCTGAGATTATTTATTACTAAAACTACAAAAAGAATTACGAACTGTTGCAATGTAAAGGCAAAGCGTCTGTCGACGTGTACGAAAAAACCTAAGCATGCCTATTTGCACATTGCAAAAATAATTACGTAAACTAAATAAAACTATAACATTATAACAATCGTGATTAACTAAATCGCGTGTTCTGGGGGTTACTGCCTAGCTTGTGTCGTACAAACACTCAGTTGATGTCATGAGTTAGCATATTTGCTTGTGTTTTCAGCAATTACAGTACCAATGAAAACACACCAACCCATAGAAAAGTTTATTTGTGATGTTTTTATTAATAAAGACATAAAAACTACAAAACAACAAAAATGGAATTATGCACTGATCAAAACAGGTAATATACTACCACAACTCTAGATGGCAGCACAACACATCGGGGCCTTATCAACCTCACTTAAAAAGAAGGAAGAATAGCTCTCGTGTTTGTGCGCGCATGCTGCTTGTGCTCATGCCGGGCCGCGTCATGTGCATACTGTCGCAAAATTTACCAGTAAAACGTTTAGCGATTTTCGCAAACCTGTACATGTATATTCTTTTCTTTATCTGTTTTATAGAATTAAATCTTTGAAGCCGTGAATACCAAAACAGTCAATTGAATAACCCCGTTGTAATATTCAAGAAAAGTCTTATGTATTTTTACGGCCA
Source organism: Hyperopisus bebe (assembly GCA_026777045.1). Lineage (NCBI taxonomy): Eukaryota > Metazoa > Chordata > Actinopteri > Osteoglossiformes > Mormyridae > Hyperopisus > Hyperopisus bebe. The sequence goes on from JAODJW010000113.1 coordinate 1,072,603, forward strand.
TAACCTGCTTTCCGGCAGTGCGTTGGTTCTGGAGGTCAGAGACTGGAAGGACTGGCCGACTTGTGGTTATCAATCTGTATTAGGTGTAGCATGCGAATTAGTTTTCCACGACATTCCTAGGATTTTAAAAACAAAAACCAATTTGTCTACTTTGCTGTTTGTAGTTGCCTAGCGGGTTACTCTTCGTACGAAGGGTATTCAGTTTATAGCGCTCGAGGTAGCTAGCTTTTAGCTGGCTTGCCGCATCGTTGTTGTTAGGTCACTACTTAAACAATTTCATTATTATTTATTTTTTTTTACCTGTGACCAGAAGGATTAAGTATGGATAACAACGCACCAAAGCCTGGAGCATCCCGGGGTGGTTTTGGCAGCCTTTTCGGAGGCTCATCACCCGAGTATTCAAACAGTGAACTCGCCGGGGTACCGCGTAAGTTTGATTGAATTGTCATGTCATGAACCTCGATTGGCACGATGTTTATTAAATCTCCAGTATTAAAAAAACTCGAACATGCAGAAATATAGGTGAAGTAAATCACTATTTTTTCTTGGGAGGGCAGTACAGGTTGTTATTTCTGGGTTCAGTGTAAGAACATACATTCTTTGAATGTAATAATTTTAGTGCACAGAATCTATGCTACGATTTGGAGAATTGTACAGAAAAACGTCTGACAAATTGGTGCCATTTGCGTGCCAGTAGTGTTATCAGTCAGTCGTTTGTTTTATAAGGAGAGTTATTGCTTTTTCTGCACATGGTTATCACAGAAGACGCTCATGCCAGGTATGTTTGGGCAACCTGACGCCAGTTTTGTAGCGTATCTTGTTCTCCCAGCTCTTTTTGACATCATAACAAGGACATGACTCTGTATAAATTCCAGATCTAATCTTATAAATTAGGGGGTGTTAATCAGGTGCCTGTCTTGGACATGCATTGTTGAATCCGATTAACCCCCCCTTTCCGGAATCACTGAACTGAAATATAGTGACTTGTTTGTAGTGCCATCTAAACTGTGTCCTGGTTGTTTCTAGTAAAGTAATCAGCTGTATTATTTTTCAGTAACAGGGATGAGCCCCCTGTCACCGTACCTGAATGTTGATCCCAGATACCTTACACAGGTAAGCTGCTTTGGTGGTTACCTTGGTTTTCGGCATGATTAATGAACATTTTTATTGATAGGCATTAAGTGTGTGTTAACGGATTCACGGAACAATTTTCACACAAAAAACGACTATTTACTAAAAATAACCATGTGATAAGAAACATGGTTAACCACAGATTTACCTATGGTCCACCACATTTGGATCATTATGCCCTGTAACTAAATGAAGTATTTTATATTAATTATACAAAGTATTTGTAGCATATTGAATGCTGTGTTATGTTTAATATTGCATTGTTTTTACAGTAGAGTTCTCTTCATGTTATGTTGGTGAATATATGTGTGTTGGAGGACACATGGTGATGTTTGTGTGGTGTATCGTCATGCCACTTTTCCACACTGCAGGACAGTGATGAGTTCATCCTGCCCACTGGAGCCAGCAACACCCGTGGCCGCTTTGAGCTGGCCTTCTTCACCATCGGGGGCAGCTGTATCACCGGTGAGCTAGTCTAGCACCGCTGTCTCAGCCAGTACATAGCCAGTTGGCATCAGACATCAAATGTGAATTTTTTGGGGAGTTTTGCAAAAGCTTTTGGGTATCACATAACGCATCTCATTAATATTTAACTTACCGAATTATGGGCGTAAATAAATGTCCGTATAGCACCGAAAAGCTGGTGTCTGGCCGAATGCTTCGTCTGTCATCTGAAGCCCTAGTGATTATTACGCATGCGCGATATAATATCAATATATCATCGCCCAGCCCTAACAGCAGATGTCAAGTATAGTAGGGCTGGGTGATATAACTTCAAATCGATGTCACAATCAATTGAACATTTTACCTCGATTACGATTAATGAACGTTTTTGTTTTTTTTTTTTTTTGTTTGTTTTTTTGCCCTCATTTCATTGACAGGATTTGTATTGTAAATATGCTCAACTATTAAAGCTGAGATATTTTTTCTAATGAAACACTGAATATCTATGATTTTAAAATAATTGAAGGAAACACAGAGATGAACCATTTATATTTTATTTATTGAATATTTTGAACAAGTGAAATCAAAGCACAAATTGCTTGAAATGAAAACATCTTATGAAAAAGTTCACATTTTAATGTAAAAAGCAAGTTCCATAAAAAGTAGAAAATAAATAGTTTGCATTCCTTGCAAACAAACTGTTTATAGTGATTACGTATGTCTGGGTGAAACTGATCACGATAAGCTGATTTTTTCTTTTTCTTTGTGTCTGAGGCAGATTGGCTTTGAATTGACATTTGTATATTTATTACACAAACATTAGGTAATAAAACGGACAGCGTTACTATTTACTGAAATTTATTGACTTTCAAGAAACACTGCAGCTGTCTCAAAGGGCTTTCAAATTACAGTACTGTACAAATTAGATCGAGCTCTAGGTGATTTTTTTTTCTAACTGGTTGGTTCGACTTCTAAGAAATTCGCCTTCTAATTAGTTTGATAACTGAGGTACCACTGTAAGTGGTTGATCCATATAAGCAATTTCCACTGTATTTTAAATGTCACTAGTGTTGAAACCATGTAACAAACACTGGTTTGTTACCAGATGTTTCTGATTATTCTCCTGTCCTCTAGGGGTCAGTGTAATTTCCTAGAGTACCATAAGGAGCAAGAGCCTATATAAGGGCAAGGGTGGCCCTGAAATGTCCCTCCCTATGTATAGTGTGTAATAGGTTGGTTTTGATTTTGATTTGGTACAAGCTGCTGCATAGAGTTGCTCAGTCGGCACGGTGTTTGAGTTCTCCGTGTTGTTTCCATGTCACAGACTGCACAGGGCGGAGTCACGTGACAACGCACATGGTAGTGTGTTTTTAAGGGGACAGTACATGAACACACACTGAAGAAGAATTCATTTTCGTTTTAGTTTTAACCGAATTAAAAAGAAAAAAAATGAAGTAACTGGCATGGGTAAGATTATGAATGTCGGTTTTGATTAATTTTCGATGAACTGCCCAGCCCTAAAATGTAGTAACTCAGACATGCATAAAATATACACTATATGGACAAAGTATTTGGACACCTGGCCATTACACCTTCCGGAACTTTTATGGCATCCCATTCTAAATCCATAGGCACCAATATGGAGTTTGTCCTCCCTTTGCAGTTATAACAGCTGTTACTCTTCTGGGAAGGATTTACACAAGATTTTGGAGTGTGTTTGTGGGAATTTTTGCCCATTTATCTAGAAGAACATTTGTGAGGTCAGGCACTGATGTTGGATGTGAAGGCCTTTCTCCCTATTTCCATTCTAGTTCATCCCAAAGGTGTTCGTTGGGGTTGCGATCAGGGCTGTTTTACTTTACTTGGTCTGTCCCTTCGTGGCTGACTTTCTGTTATTCTTAGTGCTTCCACTTTGCATTAATACCACTTACAGTTGACTGTGGAATATCGTGCTTAATGAAACCTATTGTGTGATCTTGCAGTGAGCTTTGTATCTAACATTCTCATATCTTTCTACTTCTCACTCACTAAGGGGACCATTCCAGATCATTCCAGATGTGGGAAGATCCACTGTATTACATTGTTCATATTAACAGGTGGAGTTTAGAAGAGAGCAGTGTTGCGCAGGTTGTTTGACACAAAGTGTCATCTCTACTGTTGTAAAAGGGTCTTCTGATGCCCCATTGCAGGTGCCACTTTCGGGGCGCTGAATGGACTGAGGATGGGTTTAGTGGAGACCCGCGACATGGCCTGGTCCAAGCCCCGCAATGTCCAGTAAGTACTGACCCGCCTGTCACTGAGGCAGCTCTCCATCTCACCCTCCTTTCAGTTTTTTTTAATGTGTGACCCCGTTAGAAAAACAGCCAGCAAATCATTCCGTTTTATAGCTCTAATCTTTCAATGATGGGAATCCCCTTTTGAAATCAGATTTTCAAAGGTGGAATAAACTGTAGAAACATCTGGGATTATAGGTGTTTTAACCAGACTAGGACGTCACACTCAGTTTGACCACTAGGAGTCGCCACTCCCTCAACATAACCTGGGAGGTTGTACTTTTGAGCATGGTCCCACTTTGGTTAAAAAATAAAAAATGCAACAGTATAAATGGGTAACATGTATGTTGAATGTAAGATAGTGGTTGTTTGGACCCTGTGCTTTGGGATAATTGACCGGCATTTGGTTGATGTGCTAAAGGCAGTAGTCCTTAATATTTAACGTTAATATAAAACCACACTAGTCATGGGTTAGAAAACAAGCCTGAAACAGTGTGCGGCAAATGTTGCAAGATTGTTACAAAACCCCTTTGAGTCCCAAGTTTAAACAGCCTGTATTCCCGTGTTTGAAATGTTGTCATTTACTGTGACTTTGCTAAATTGGGATAAACTTGGGTGTTTGAGTGTAGTTTGATTCCCTGTGTTCTTGCACGTTAAGCTCAAAGACTTGCATGTTTTAATGAGTATAAAGGTAACACTGTGCGTGGGGTGGTGATCGAGAAGGCAGGTTTGTTTGGTTGATTTGGATATGTTGGGCTGTATCATTTAATCATTTAACTGTACTAAAAGTACAGGAAGTCCGGGGATACAGTGCTTTGGTTCAAGTCCTGGGACAGGCCCTACTTGGGTATTTCTTAGCAAGGCTCTTAACCTGAGCTGTGTGTAATGTATGTAATGCAGGGGAGTTTGTCAACAATTTTCTGCTCAGAATACAAATTCCAGAACCACAGCTTAAAGCATGGCAACCACATTTGTATTTTAGAATTGCGTAACAATGTAAATTGATTATCATGCAGTTGCTAATAAGGGGATTTGACTCGTCAGCATACGTCTGTGTTTTCGATAAGCCGTTTGTGTTTTGGTTCCCTTTTGTTTTACTTTTCTTCCTTTCCTCCTCTCTGCCTGGTATGAGAAGCATGGCTGCCTATTCCTAGTGGTTGCATAACTGCGTCTTTGCTAGAGGTAGCAGCTGCATTTAAGTGTTTGAGGTACAAAAAGAATGTGAGGTTATTCTATTACAGCCTGTGCTGCAAATACGACTTCTGGAGCATTAAGCCAGTCAGTGCCTTTCCCCAGCCTGCCGTCTGGCACTAAGAAAAAGTAGTATTGAAATTTCAATGGATTTAATCCAATAATTCAGTGTTTAGTGTGTAACAGAGAAGAACAAAAACTAGCTTGAGTTTGACCTCAGTGAATCCTCAGCAGTCAGCATTCAGGGCTATGTGATTATAAATCCCAAGGTCACCATGGTCGCTGGCAGCTGTCAGCCTGTCACGTACGTTCTTAGTACCATGTCCGGCCTCGATATCCTCCCCCGTACTCAACCAGTGAGCTACCAAACACACCTGTGTTGACTCTTTGCCGGTGCTTCGCACATGGAGCTAGGGTCAGCGCGGCCACCTAGCTCAGGGTGCTCCCATCGGCCTGCTAATGGTTTCTCTTCAAGGTGATGATACATAGGGCAACGTTACCGGGCAACGAGCAACCAGGTAAGAGACAGGGCAACTAATCATGGCAACGAACACTTGGCAACTGCAAGTCAGAGAAGAGCAAATCTATTGATAAGGAGATGGACCCCACAAAGATGGATACTGAAACTTTTACAGCTGTCACTGTCTTGGCTTCAACATCTGTTTTACTTAAGTGTAACATATAGCAGAATATTGAATAGATACCATTGTCAAAAGTTGATTGGTTGATTCAAAAATCCTAGACTATTATGTAACAGTCTTAACTAGACCCAGACTTAACATACACCAGCCTACTTTCAAGTCCAGTGGACCTTTATTTTAAGATCTCTGTGTTTATCAGGATTTGCCATCAGGTTCCACAAATAGTCATGCTCTGTATATGGAGAAGGACATACGAGATCGTGCCATTACTACAACATTTGTAAAAAAAGTCGATGACCTGCCATTCATTTATTAAAAGTGAATTGACAAGGCACGGTAGAGATAAAAATTAGAGAATGAATGGCATTTTGTAATTTACAACAATAAAATCTACTGCTTATCCAAATTCGCAGTTAACCTATCATGAGTAGAAGAGATGCATTTTAATCGTATTTCCCGCTTCACAAAATAAAAGGTTGTAGCTCCTTGGTCACTGTAAACACAATCCAGCCATGCACTTTTGTTTGTAGGAGTCAATTCAGGTGTTCTCATGTGTTTTCTTGGCCGAAAATAGACTGCTGGATTACCATATCATATGAATACTGCTGATTGCAAGTGGGTGGGCCATCAGTGCTGCTTCCTGACTGTGACTTTCAGTTCTTTATTCCCCTCATAAAACTCTAAAACAGCAATTCTCAGAATCTCCAAGTTCTGAAAGGGTTGCGAGGCAGCTGGAAATGTAAGCATTTTAAAACCAGCAAGCTCCTATGCTGATCCACGATCAGATTTCCCAGCCCCAGTCCTAGAATTAACCCATATAAATGGGTCTGCAAAGGTTTAACGCAAAACTAGTGAACACTCAACCAATCCAAGAAGGCAAACCACAGATGCCTAATTAAAAATTCCCTTGCACATCCAATCAGATTTATGTGATAGACATTGATTGGTGTAAATTGCAGAGTGCACTGTGTGCTTGATCATAGCGTTAATTTAAAGCTTTTGTTGTAATTTATAAGTTTTTATGCTTTTAAGTGTGAAATTGGTAAGAAAAAGTTAGATTCTACTGTGTTTTTGGGGAAAGTTCAAGACATACAATATAAATCAGTTTAAAAATCCCTTAAACGTGCCTTTCTTATGGAAACTTTCCTTTTTATGTACATACTGTACCTTTACATGATGTGAATCCCATTCGCAAAGTTTATTCCCTTTGGAACTGTCATGATCTGCTCGTCCGATCCTCCCATCTGTCCCTCCCGTTTGTCACGCCCCCTCATGTGGAATCCCCGTGTGATCAGCTGTTTCGATTTGCTATCATTAGTCCTGTGTATTTAAGTCTGCGTTTAAGTACGTTTCCTGAGTCCGGCCATTAACGTCATTTTGAGTTTGCTGCCTGTTCCCTTGTCCTGCTTGTCTTTACCTTTTGATTAAACCCCGTGTTCCACGATTCCTTGCGTCCTGGCTAATGTTTACGTACATAGCAAATACGTCCTGGATTTCCCTCTGGGGACGCATTTGCTATAAACACTGAAAGAGTTGGTTTTTAAAGAATGTATTAAACTAACTTTTAAATGAAATTCAAGTGTTTTGGGAGCATATTTAGGGTTTAAACTGAATAAATAAGCACATATGACCATTTTTAGTGACTCTACAAAACATCCGCGAATCCTCCTCATTTGCGACGGGTTCTGGAATGTAACCTCGCGTATGTCCGAGGTCTTACCTCATATAGGATCGCAAATGAGAGGGCCTGGTAAAAATTGGGTCGTAATGCAAAAATGTTTGAGAACCACTGCTCTAAAACATATGTAGTTGCCACATATATATGAAATTAATTTTTTTTATTTATTATTATTATTTTTTTAATTCTCTCTTTTTTTTTTTTTTTTTTTGAAAAGTAGAATGCTCTTGGTTGCTGTATGTGTTATGCTTTTAGGACAAAACTTTTTTTTTTTTAAAGCAGTTTGGCGAGATTTCGGTTTTATCCCCCATGTGGCATTACCAACTCGGGCAGGTTAAAAAAATATTCAGTTTTTAAACTTCAGCTTGAGCACAAAATCAGGCATCTGGTGGGATTTTAGGCATTAAATGAGACAAATTCCCTCATGGGTTTACATGTGACAACTTACCAGTGTAAAATGACATAATGAGACACTCCTCTTCGCCTCACTGCCACTAAGAGGCCACCATTTTTGTTGAATTTTTTTGAAGCTCCAAGTTGGTCACAAGATCAGCTGCTGGCATTCTGATTGGAAGATCTCAAAAAGTTTGCCAGTTGAGATCATAATTGTCCAGATAGAAATCCGTTGCCCATTCTCAATGGGAAAGTTGCCCTGTGTATCACCACCTTTATTTGCACAGCAAAGGAAGTCTGTGTCTCACTTGAGACACTCCGCTGTGCTAATGTGTGGCTCTTTCATGTAGATTGTATCCCTTTCCCCGGTCTGAGTACTGTGTCCTAACACTGGGTTTGCCTGTCATGTTTCAGGATCCTGAACCTGGTCACTCGGCAGGGAGCCATGTGGGCAAACACGCTTGGCTCTTTAGGTGAGTGTCTGTGGCCGTGACCCCCGACCACCCACCACGTCATCTTGGGTATGGGTTACAACAACGAGCTGGTTGTGTGTGAATTGTTCCCTGTCAGGTCCTGTCCATGATCTCGCCACTGACTCAGTACTGGCTTGCTTTGGGTGTGTTCCCGAAGCACAGCAGTGATTATAGGCTGTAAAGCCGATTTGGATGAAGCGCTAAGTCACTCCAAGCCATCATTTTAGGAGGATACAATCCTTTATGCTCGTGTTTCAGGCCACACACCTCGAAAAAGTAAATCTGGCATGCAGCCGGTCCACCAGCAGGCTGCCAGTGTTCTTCCCTTACGGTCTTGCTCTGTAATGACCCTGATGGGTCGTGTGTGTGTGTCTGTGTGTGTGTGTGTGTGTCTGTGTGTGTGTGTGTGTCTGTCTGTGTGTGTCTGTCTGTCTGTGTGTGTGTGTGTGTGTGTGTGTGTGTGTGTGCGCACACACGCGTTCATGCTCTGTGAGGTCTGTCATCCCCCAATCCCCTGGCCTTACCTCCATGTGTTCCTCCCGCTGCCCCTCTAGCCCTGCTGTACAGTGCGTTTGGGGTGGTGATCGAGAAGGCACGGGGGGCCGAGGATGACCTCAACACGGTGGCTGCAGGGACACTCACAGGCATACTGTACAAATCCACAGGTGAGGGGCCGACAGGGAGAAGACATGAGACAAACACGTCCATGTGGGTTTGTGTGGATGCTTTGGATCTAAACAGCCTATATGATCTTTATTTTCCACATTTGCAGGTTTTTTTTTTCCATGACGTCTTTTGGGTTCAGAGGCTTTACGTTTGCTGATTTGGTATCAACACGTCAGGCCTCTTTGAAGTGTCATGACCTTTGGGGAGTCTTACTGTAATAAAAGGCCTAAACAAAAACACCATAGAAACTTATGAGTGCTGAGCTGCATTTTTGTGTCGGGGCAGGCCAAACATTTCCTTGAATTTTGTAGAGGAAATGAACTCAGCATTGTTAACAGTCCACAAAAATGGGTAAAGTTCCCCGGACCTGTACTGTTTCCTCCTTTTAAGTAATAAGATTCCCACAACTTTGAGAGCACTATATTCAGGACCCAAGAAACATTAAAGTGATGCTTTCTTCAGATCTGTTGGTGTTTGGCAATCAGATAAAGTTACAATGTCATCAGTAGTCGCATCTAATATGTATCTAATGTATTTAATATGTACGTAAATAGGTAACGATATGGAATGAGCCAAGAGTCATGCGCTGGGCATGTTATACACATGCTGAGCTTAAGATGCATCTGCGGATGTTTGTGGAAATGAAACTGGGGAATTCTAGGGTGCCTTTGACTAGCTGAAGTGGTGCTTGTGATGTGGTTGTTTTCAGTCAGGTTGTATTTTTGTTTTTGTGGTCTGGGGTTTTTGAATGAAGGCTGTGTTTTCAAGAGCGTGACACCTTGGTGAATGGCTAAAATTCCCGAGAAATCCTTAGCGTTGGCCTGTCTGTTGGGTTTTCCCTTGGTGCTGGCCTGCTCCTCACAGGCTGTCGGGTATGTCGCCAAGCCATTCAGAGCTCATACCTAGCTTGTGTTTCCTTTTTTCTCCATCTAAAGGTGCTGGTTGGCTTCCAGGATTTACTCCTGGGGTCAGTTACCCGAGGTAGACTGATTAATACTCCGTTAATACTCTGATTAATTTTCATGTTCAGTCAGTCCTTCCTTTCAGTCTGCTTGTTTTATAACTGCTCACCCCCTTAATGTTTTCTTTGTTGATGTTCAATTCTGGTGTCGGTTGCAGAAGTGGATTAAGGTACAGGTCAGCTGTCACTGTACAGTGTAACTCTGCATGGATGTTATTACTGCTGCAGGGTTTTAAAAATGGATGTTGATGTCGGTGAGGAAGCTTAAGGTGAATTGACGCTGTTTGTGCTTGTGTTTGTTTTCTGTTTACCATGTTGTGGTAAAACCTGTTACTTTTTAGCTTGTTAGGACATGTATATGATATGTGTGTTTGGGGGGGGGGGGGGCATGGCTGCTGCAGGCATGACAGGTTATCACCGGCCTCCTGCCTCTGGGTGTGGGTCCGGCTCGCAGTGAGGCAGCCCTATCACTCTTATCGCCATTGGCGCCATGGGGGTTGGCTGCTCTGTTTAGCTGCTGATGCCTGCTGCTCGTACTTTTTCGTCTGATATTCTAGATTAGGTGAGTGACTGCTTAGTTAGCGGTCTAGAATAGAGTATAGGACATGCAGTAGGTTGTTGGTTTGAGTCCTGAGACAGCCTTTAAGTCTTAGCAAGGCAATTAACCTGAGCTGTATATAATATATGTAAGGTATTAAACAATGAATAATGAATGGCAAAAATGTATGAATTATAAGCTCGGGACTGAGATATTGGTTAAGCAAGGAAACTGCTAATATTTTCTTTAAGTTAAAAGCGGAGTGTAATACTGCCAAACTGTAGAGCTGTCTTGTGTCTGCCGTCAGCACTGCATCTGGGGAACTGCAGCAGTGTAAATGCTGTCTGTCTCTGTGTCTGCGCAGGTGGGCTGCGTGGGGCAGCCCGTGGCGGCCTGGCTGGCCTGGCCATGTCGGGACTCTACGCCCTCTACAACAACTGGGACCATCTCCGGGGGAGCACCCCAAGCCGCTACTGAGCTCCGCCCCCCGCTGGCCGACGATGGGTGGCCTGGGTACATGAGCACGTCACCCGGCCTGACGTAACCCCCCGGGACGGACTCGGGCGACATCTGCTCGCAGAGGGCCGCTGGCTCACTCTCTCAATCACTTCACTGCATCGTTACTTCAACAGGGAGTGACAAGAACTGGACCCCCTGTTGCGTGTTAATCTGTAATCTACCAGAAGTTCTGCAACTGCATCCACCACATGACTGGAGCGGCCCTCGATTGTGTACTTCTTTGTAGGGGGGGGGGGGGGGGGGGGGGGTC
>JAODJW010000113.1:1083860-1103974 GCA_026777045.1 Hyperopisus bebe
GGGGGGGGGGGGGGGGGGGGGGGGTGGCATCCTGTCTTTGTTATTAACCTTATTTTATGTTCTTAATTTTAAGCCATTCTGCTCTTTTGTGGGGAAGTAAATTAATGTTTTGATTGCCGAAGAAACTGAGAGGGTCTTCCTCGCCTTTCTTCCCATGTTACCATGGATTACCATGTAGATAGAGCGGTATGACATTCTCTGCGGGCGGCCCGTTCTCATAGTATTGTGGGTGTTTAATTCTCAGGCTATTCAGAAGCATCCTGCAGTCACATGAATTGACTTGGAAAGAACGTTGTGAAATGAAAGGTTTAGGTAAAACCCAGTGGGCTGCAGGTCTTGAGTAATTTTTCCACAATCCCTCAGTTGTGGCACCACTCCATCCTCATGAGGTACATGTGACTGCTTTGTGGAGTCACAGGGTCTCCATTTATTGGACACGTCTGGCGTAGGAGGCAGCTCATATCCTGACTGTATATGTATATAAGGGTAATATACTGTCTGTGCCAACTGCGAATGCAGTCATTTAAGAGCAGCACCATTCCACACATGGGTGAAATAGACTAACACCAATAAAATACAACTGTGCACGGAACATACCTGTGAAAAATATTGGTGTGTAATTTTCTTTGTGAAACTTAACCCAATTAGCAAAAATTGTTTAAATATCAAAGAAATGTATCATGTGCAACTGTTCAAAGATAATGAACCGGATCAGAAAGGCAAGCTAAATTATACGTAGTCTATAGTGCTTATCTTGTGTTTGTGATAAAATATGGTGGTTCTCTTTCCTACAAAACAAGCTGTTATGTTCCAGAGTTCAGGATGGCTGTGCAGCAATCCATATCAGCTATATCTCACATATTACCAAGGCCTCAGGAACTGGGCTAAAGGTGGGAATGAAGCCACCCGCTGGTGTCACATGACCTGGCTGTCAAAGAGCCAGGCCTAAAGGCTGAGGTTCAGAGGGTACACGCTCACTCTCATGTTACCAATGCTGCAGCTACAGCTGCAGTTCAAGTAATAGAATAGAGGAGCAGAAACTCTTTAAATACCTGTGATTCTGATATTTTCAGAATCCTAAGATGGTAACTGAAGAAAATGCATTCCGACAGACCTACCAATGTCAAACGATTGGTCAGGGAGACGGTGAGTGTGTGAGGCTACACTCAGGCATGCAGTGCAGATAACAACCATCACTCATTTGGTGACAGTAGAAAATAGTGTCTCAAGAACTGAGTTTTGTCATGTCCAGTGCTTAAAATACAAGATTAGTACTATGTATTTTGATAGAGTGGGGGGGGGGAGTTGTTTAGCCAGCCTTCCCTTGGGTGGGGGTTATGGAATTGCAGGTCCACAGGAAGCACACAGTTTTTTTTTCTGCAAAATTCAAGCTTTTTCTTCTGCAAATTAATTTTTGTTCATTTTAATTTGTGAATTGTCCTAATGGCAGTTTTACCAAATTGTATCTCTTTACAGAGCGTGGCTGTGTAATTCACTCTTTTTATGCAACCAATAGTATATAAGAAGGATGCGGACACTGAATAAGAGTCACGTTAAATTTTCGGCAGGAAGAAAGCTGTACTGGTGCATCCTGCAGCCATGTAGAGAAGTTCCCTCTCGCTTTATTGACAGCAACACAGGGTGCTGGCAGAGATGCACCGTCAGCAGATGTGCAGGAACTGCTTGTCTCCACGCTGCCAAAGTCCACCTCCACCGATTGAGCACGTAAAAAACACGACCCTTAGCTACCTCATAGGTGAAGGCTCCAAGGAGACAGACACAGGCAGGGAAATCGATTAATCATTTTTATTATGTTAAATATGACAGGTTACCAAAGCAGGAAGAAGCATTCGAGATGCAAGGACTTGCTTTTAGTACAATAACATGGTAAAAGCACTTGAATACAAAGCCCCAGCAGTCCAGGTGACACAGCAATGCAATAATGCGTTTCATCCACAGAGTCATGAGGTCCCACAGGTCAACAACTTGGGCAAATGAAGGTGCTGCGGGAGCCCCGAGTCCCCTGGTGGCCATATTTACCATCTCCTGCACTGGACTTGCATAATCTCCTCCTGCCTCTTATCTATTGCATGCAGCCCTCTATCTTGGCCCTTATCTTGACTGGCTCCACAGATGTTCTTACTAACATGTTAAAGATGAACTAGCAGTTTAACATCCTCCCCCCATGCAGACTTCATCAGCCCCGTTATCGCCATAAAGCTGGCATAATGGCAACTGGCAGGGTGGCCCCACACTCTCGCCCACCTCCCCGGTCCACAGGAAGTTGGTCCTTCTCAGCTGCAAGGACACAAAGAGGTAAAACATTCCCTGCTACCAGCACCAGACTGGTGAGGCTGAGTGACTTAGTGCAGCAAAGCAAAACTGCGTTGGTGGTGAGGATTAGTTTTGTTACTACGGCAAGCACCTTGAGTAGAAGTATTAATTTTGCATTAACAGTTGGACACCTGGGTGTCACATCAAAGTAAATCACAGAAATAGTGCTGGACCTAGTGGGTTAGTTCAACATGAAGATGTATTTGTGTGTACACACATTTATATCATAATGACACTGAGCTGTCATTTGAATGAAATGGGGAAAGATCACTGCGTGCCAAAACTTCTTAAGTGTGATATGGAGACTGGTCTGCTTTATTCAAAGTTACTGTGCTGTTTAAAAAAAATCATCCCATAAAATCCCATTAAAATCTACATTTCTGAGGCCTAACTCCTTAAGCATGTGTCCAACTCCACATTAGCTGAATGTTTTTCTGACGCACAAGCCTGGTCCTACGAAGCACAGGCAGCTAGGCTTCAGTGCTCCTGTTCCCATTATTGAGGTTAATTAGATTATGTGTTGTGTCTGCCTCTCCTACCATCACCGGCTTAGGAGAGCTCTACTCTTTGATTCAAAGAAGTTCCTACAGATTTGTTACAGAGCAACCAGGTTTGCACAGCACAGTGCCCATGCCACTCCACACGCTAATCTGACCAAAGGGGGAACAGACTGAATTTCCACAGACATATGAGAAATGGGGGAGCAAAGCCAGGGGTGATGAAAGGAGTCCAGTCGCCTCAGAAAACTTTGAAGAGGTGACCAGGGAAGGCGTGTTCAGAAATCAGAAAATTCCTAATGGTTCAAGAATCTTCTAGTTTTTCACATCTGGAGAGGAGAAACACAGAACATTCACCTTGGATGTCCACACACCAGCATCATGTATCTTGGGCATAAAATATCCCCAAATTATCTCCGACTCATTTTCTGACCTGTATAGGTTCCTTGTGCAGCCATTTTTCCTTGTCTCCACCGAGCTTCATACAGGAGAACAGATCACATACTTTGGGAAGGCCATATCGCTCCTAAAAAGCAAACAGGACAGCAGATGATGCCTTGAGGCCCTCCGGTGCAGCCGGCTGCCTCCAGGGCTCAAACAATAGCACGAAGCTGTACTTACTTGGACTTGAGTCCTCTTGAGCATCAACCACTTGTCCTCCTCCAAGTCCACGCTGGTTTGTGTACTTGGTTGAGACTGCTTCTTTTCAGGTTGCACCCAGTCCCCCACCCAGGCCTTGTGGATCGGGTCCTCAGAAGTAGAGTACTCCTCCCTACTGGCTTTCTCTTGGCCACAGGCTAAGGGCGACACCCAGTTGGAGAGCGAGGATATGATGGGAGAGGTGTCATGCTTTGGGTGCAGCCAGGCCTCCAGAATGGCTTCCACTTTCTGCTGCTGGGTGGCCGACAGCTTGCAATTCTTGTTGCACCCTTCCTTCTTTAGCAGCCAAGCGCTGAGGGCCTCCTTGCCACAATTCTCGTCACACACGCAATCCTGGAAGGTGGAACATGGCTCGTTGGCCTTGCACGCCTGCTCCACAGGAATTGGCGGATTCTGCAGCAGCCAGGTCTCCAGGTAGGCAGCAGGGGCCACAGGGGTGGAGGGGGGACTTTGCTTCAGGCACTTGAGCTTGCCCAGGTTTTCAATCTCAAAGGCCTTGGTACGTGTGGAGCAGCACGAGCCGCAGTCCGTTTTCAGCAGCCAGTCGCTGGGAGTGAAGGTTCTGTTAAAGGGCTCGAAAACTTCCTTCCACTTCTCCGCATCTGCCAGACCCCCACGCTTCTCGCCACACTTGGTCGGAGTGACCAGCCAATCGCTTAGCTCATCCACCTCGGCCATCTTCTCCTTCGGTCCCCCTGCCTCCTCCAGCTCTTCCTCTTCCATGCTGAAGTTTAGCTCAGAGTCGTCAATCTTCTCAATGGAGAAAGTGGAGCTACTGCTGGCATTGCTCATGGTCCTTTCTCTGGTGGGAATCTCCTCCTTCAACAGCCAGGCCTCCAGGTCCTTCAACTGGCCCCAGGCTTTGAGGAAGTCAAATGGCACAAGGGGATGCTTTACCTTTTGGGAACAATAACAAAAAAGGAATTAAGTATTGAATTAACTGACAGTCTCTGATCTTCAATTACAGTCCCCTCCATCACACAGCTCACCTGGACTCTCTCGCCAGTGGTAAACAGCCAATCCTGTGGGTTCTCACTGGCCTGGTAACGAACTGGACCACTGGATGGAGGTCGGCTGCCAAGAAGCCAATCGGCAAGCGGCGAGTTGCATTCGGCCTCTAATCTCTGCAAACGAGCAGAAGCTGTTATCTTATCTGACAACATGGCTCCAGAGGGAAAGTCAGCGCTGATCTACAGGACATATGACACATGGACTCTCCACGGACCTGTTTCTTGGTAGCAATGGGGCAAGCCTGGTGCAGCCAAGGCCTGCTGGTGGAGCTCATGCTTTTGGGGGTGCCATTACCGACATCCATCTGCTAAGGAGAGATAGGCACACTTAGGGAGTGTGTGGGAAGCCAACGTCTACAGCAAACATGTCACCCAAATGCATCCTTTACCAAGGCGGCAGAAATATTTGAATGTGCCACAATGGAGCTAAGCCAGTATCAAAGAGCAGCAAAACTATGAGTAAAATCCTGTGGAAAGACATATTGTATGTTGAGTAACCATCCAAGGCCAGAACAAAGATAAATGGAAAAGCCCTCAGGAGAACATGCACTGCATCATCCCATTCACCACTCAGTAGCTCGGCATCCTACTACCTGGCAACCCTTATATGAGTGGGTAGCTGGGCCCTCACCCATACCTGAGTGGCAATGGTGCCAAACGAGGTAATCGCCTGGCGCAGAGGACGGACGTCTGCCTGGAAGCTCATGTCTGGGATCTCCTCCGGTTTCAAGTTCACAGTGGACAACCTGGTTGCGACAAACAGTGTGAGAGTACAGCTCACCCAGTCAAACGGCACAAGCCAAGCCATATGATAAAAACGGGTCCGGACCTGGAATTTTAAATCCCACATTACCGCATCATATTCGGAATAACCAAAATAAAATAAAGAACACACAACTCATGGTATGTTTGTTTCCTCGATCTACAGAGTTCCCTAGCGATCAAGAATTCTGGAACAGAAACCAAGGCTAATCTGTCCTTCGAATACAGGCAAAGAAACACTTACTTCTCTATGCAACTGGTGATCTGATTAGCCAAGTCGTAGCTGTTGGAATTTTCCAGTTGATGAATGAGGATATCAAACTGACCCAGGAGCTGAAATCACAGATAAGAGAACAACTCAATCCTGAGGGCAGAAAGTAGAATAATACCACAAACAGAGAATATCAGTGGCTCGGGCTACAGGAAACGCCATGCTAGCCAATGAAACGCATTCCCGCTATACAACCCAGCTCCGGATCGTCTCTTATGAACAAGGAGACATTGGCTGAACCTACCCAATGAAGTTGCTGCAGCTGATGCTGCAGGGATTCCTCCTTGAGCTGCTGGACGATGTCAATCTGTTCGAGGAGCCAGACCTCACGGGAGCGCAGGAACTCCAGGTGTCTGCTGATGCAGCTGTGGAGCTGGGCTTTCACCTTCAAAGAGGCACAGAGAGACGGCGTGTCAAGGAAGAGAGATGCAGCTAAGGCTACCGACTCAAGGCTGGGGGGGGGGATTTCTTTTCAGAGGTGGAAACCACACGATTCGCACCACTCATTCAAACCACTATCATTTTCCACATAGCATAAATCGATGACAGCCTGAACTAAAAATGGTGCTCATTTCTTCCAGAGGGGAATTTTTCAGTAAAGGACAGCATATACCTTCCTGCTGTCTGCAGCTCTGCACTGAGGCAGTCTGACTGCGTTCTCATGCGACTGCTCTTTATACACCCTACCATTACACCCCTACATGCTGTCACATGTGTACCCGCGGTGTCATAAATGACATCAACAGCACACACTGCTTATTAACTTGAACTGAGGACAAAGATTTCTTCTGGAAGTGGTCATTCTGCCGCAGTCAATTCGACCGCATGTCGCCAAAGGGCAGCAGTCCTCTAACCGCCGCAAGTGATCACACCACCTGGACTGATGCCAGCCCCCACCCACAGGGCCACGCTGTGCATCCTCACCTCCCTGGAGTTGTCTCTCAGCTGCGCCTCTGCCTGAGTCACTCCAGCAATGGCTGCCTCGAGCTGCGAGCGGGCCTGCAGACACTGCCGGAGAGTATTCTTCCCACAATCCACCACGGTTGACATTCTGGACAGAGGGGATAAAATGGCTCAGGTCAAGAAAACTTGCATTATCCAAGAGGAAAGCAGTTGCTCAGAGCACAAATTCCAGTCCATAGATACTTCACTTGACAATAAGGTTTGTCTGCATTCCCACAGGTGAAATCACGCTAGAATTCGCACTTCCCCTCATATTACCGCGTACACAGAAAATACCGTAATTTACACCAGACTAGCGGTGACATTTGCGTATAGACATGTCATTTCCCATTTTTTCCCAGCACACATTGACCACATTCCCCATGCTGTGGCTGTGATATTTATAGAATATAACAATATATACTTCCGCATCGACAAAAACCTGGTAGTTTCCATTTTCCCGGTAATCCTGGAGAGAACTGCGTTTGCATTAGCAAAACAAAGCAGTTTCAATTCCTTTTCTTAAGATTTTACGAACGCGAGTTCTAATTTTAGCACAGACATCCACGAAAACCCGTAAAAAAAGAGTGATACAACAGGTATTAGGTGGGACTAAAGAATTACCAGGTGGTAACGTTTCTAAACACAGAAATGAATAGTCTTTCTGTAGCCCACCGCAAAAACATAACTTGGGGCCGAGCCAAACAGTGATTATAATGTCAGGTTACTGCACGTCATAATACCAAGGGATGACCGAGCTGTTACCCTGCTTCTGTGCAGTACAATATGTCCCTTGTTCTACAGACATTTAATTTGGGTCCCAGTCTAGCAGGGGGATCCAGTCACCCATCCAGCCAAGAACACAGCAGCAAGAGCCGATGCTAAAGCAGACAATGGTGGCAGACGGCGAAGCTTACGTGTAAGGACCAGATATTGGTCGTGATAAATGCATTCATGTATGGACTGGCTTTCGGGTAAGAAGCAAGAATGTGAGATGACATGAATGCCGCGCAAAATCGAGCTTTAAAAACCAGAAGTACCTGGGATCGGCCATCCCAGACATACATCGTGTAAATATTACATCGTAACTAACCGTCGGAAATGTCGATTAGATATTGAGTCATCCGTTTTTGGATCGATTCTACGTATTAATGTGGCTTCTTATCGAGATTCAGTTCGATACATTTGTCAAACCACGATCCGATCGCAACACAATAACACCAAATATGGTTGAGCCTTGCAAGGAAATAAATATGACCTTGCCAAATGCATACAACAATCGCTGATCTTCCAAAAATATAACCCATGCAGTGCCCGCAGAAAATTACTAAACGCTTACTAATTGGAATGTGAAGATATTTTTTATAATAGAGAATGTCCTAAAAGATTATCGTCAGATCAAACACAACACAAAACTGAGTTTTCTTGTCATGCAAACAATTTAAGGGTGACTGTATCCAAACGCCCTCAAATCTAGTTTGGCTTTCCAAACGTTTGTCGACCTCCAGTCTTTAAAATGGACGGTGTCCCAGTACTTGGGAGTTGCAATGCAGCGCAATAGCGACTCGTATCTAAAATATATGGATATCGACACTCAATACTCGATCGTACCTCTTGTGCTATAAACCCGGTCCAATAAGGCACGCCGGTGCTGCGCTTCTTGGCTGCCGCGATCCACTCTTTATCATGGACTCAAAGTGCCGGTATAATCGCTGGCTGCCATCACGAGCAAAGAACCCAGGGGTGGGGAGAGGCGGAACTCCCCCCTGTGCTGTGACGTCATCACCGAAGCTCACTGTCACGGCGGCCACAAGCAAATTCGCATTCCGCACGTACACCATTCGGAGGGGAGGGGTCCCCCGGAGGAGGTCGCTGAGTGCGACTTCAAACGTGCAGCGACGTGGGGCGAAACGTGTTTAGGAGTTGATTATTCAGCTGGAATAATCCATCTCAGAAGTTCAATAAAAAATAAGCAAGGCTCTTCGCTTTTAAAATGGGAAATGGAATAACAACTAAATATAATTATTTAAAAAATGTAGCAATTACTTTATGCCAGGGATGTTCGTGGATCACAAAATGCAAGTCTAAGTCGAGTAGTCAAGTTTCTGAGGGAGGAATCTGAGTAAAGCCCCAGAACTTTCATTCAGCTTCCAAGTCAAGCCTCAAGTCTCTCCTTCCAACTTTATATGTATTCTGATAACTTTTTCTTCTTTTTATCAGGGGGTTAATAGTGTAAAACAATTGTAATATCATTTAAGCACAATGTCCAAATTCAAAATTAAGGTAATACACTATATTTCTTCACTGAAACAGATGTTAGCAAACATTCCCTCATCGAGTGACAAAGCTGTAAGAGTAATGCACCGTATGTACAGATTAATAACAATCACAGGTTACAGAAACATTGATTTATAAGAGAATTCCGTGGAAGGTTTGAGTACTAATGAGAAACTCTTACAGTGGTTTGAAATTCTACAGAACTGCACCATGTCCGGTCTCGCCCGGCCCCAAAAGCTTGTTAAACTGCTCACAGCAGGCGTGGTGCCACAATGCTGTCACTCCTCAGTCACACACACCTATACCTCCTGAGTGCTACACCTGCTTTCAGATTTGCATGTCATTTTCAACTGAAACCTAAATTTACAAGAATTTATATTTTTTCCAGGTCATCTATAAATAAAATTATGATTTACTTGGGTTTACCCCTGATCTATATTATTAATTTTAGGTTTAGGTGTACTGGTATTTCCCACTAACTTGAGAATAAGCCCAGATGGAAGCTGGCTTGTGCACACCATATGTCTCTAACCCCCTTGCACCAGCAGTTTTTAAAATCACATTAAGACAGTAGTTATCCTTCAAGTAGGAATATCACTACTATTATAGTTATTGGAACATTTAACACAATTAGGTTAATTTCAAATGAATCCAAGTATATTAAACATTTATGCCAAATATACTAACAACTAACTATGTATTTCCAATGCTTGTCTCTTACCTAGATGTGTTCTCAAGCACCTTCAACTTGAAACTCACTGTCACTGCTGGCTACATGTATATGTGGTAATCAAGAGCTGGTGTTGGGCGGACGCTTAACTGACATCTGGCCAGACACCGAGCTAACGGTGAAGTAGGGGGGACCAATCAGAAATGTGTAATTTGGCCTGGGGTGTGTTAGGGGTGTGTCAAATTTTTGCAGGCTAATCAATGAAATGGGATTTTCGATTAAGCAAGATGAATCAAATAACTGTAAGTATAAATCATGTGTAAATTATGTTCGGTGGAAACTCTATTGTCTTGGGACAGACTCTCCCTTTGATCAAAAGAAAAAGAAAACTGAATCAGAATCAGAAAAGTTACAGCACTTTCAAATTCCACAGGATAGCGCCATGTCTGGTCTTCTGCCAACTCCCGCACAGTCACTATATTTTCCCTCGAACCCTGGCTTTGTGTCTGTATAATTAATAACTGTGCAGCCATGAGTTATTCCAACCTTTGGGACAGTCAAATTACTTGACAGAAAATATATAGTCTCGTTTCCAAAATGCCTATTGTTTTTTATGTAAAATATTTTCATCTGTGTTCTACATGACCCATGTTTGCCGTGCTCATGTTCTCTGCAGAAAGCTGCAGTAAATCTTGCAAATATCGCGGAGATCGCATGATTTTGCATTCATTTCCGTGATCACGGAATCAAAAAAGTCCTGGAGGGACTGATTAAAAGATCAGGGAGGGTAGTAAAAAAAAAAGTCTTTATTCTGGTAGAAATCTTCATCTCCGCATTAAATTATAAAAAAAATGGAATGTTCCTGAATTTATATCCAGGAGTTTGAGTGAAGTCAATTAGGGACAAAATGCTGGGAAAAAGAAGCATTAAACTGATTGCAAGAAAACACAAATATAACAATGAAACAAACACTGTTCCAAGAAGTGTGGTGAGCGGAAAGTATTATTACTGGAAACTACTTGGTGGTACGGTGTTTTTTGTACTGAAAACAAACATATTCCAGTTGAATCAACGGTAATGACTGATAAAATGCTTCAATATTTACAATTAACATTTAATTAAATCTATATCTACAGCACATGGTATTAGGGGGGCACATCTGCTGGGATTGTGTAGCAGTCAGTTAGGGTCTTTGACATAAGGCAAGCCCAGCTATACCTGAAGCAACTCCTTGTCAAAACTCCAAAGCCACCAAAATATTTAATGTTAATTATGCTCTAAGTACTCAGCCCATGTTAGACTAATAGTTATTGTCACTGATCAACTGCAGGACCTGCTTATTATTTCTTTGCCATATTTTAACAAAAGACCTTCTATGTTTCTGCTCTGCTAATAATGTGCTTTAATAAAATAAACCTCAATAAATACCTTGACCCACAAACAGAGGTCACTTTCTATGATTGAGAAGTTGTGGTCACTGGAGAGGAACAGAAGAAGCAACAGATCCGGGAGCAGTTTTCTTATCCTGCAGGCAGGTCTTAGGGGTTTCTACCCGCGATGCACACCCAGCAAATAGTTTCTGATAAACAGAGCTGCTGGGAAAATCATGTCACTGCTAAGACAACCACCAAAAGGATCATTTTGCCAGAAGAGATGCAAGCGTCCTCCCACAGAGGGCAGCACAACCTGTGCTGAAACGCAGAGCTTTTCCAAAGCGACTTCAGCCATTTGAAACACTGCCTTTTACATGTTTTACCGTAGGGCTGTGCATCCCAAAAGCATAAACTGCACACAGCAGGCGTGGTGTCACAATGCTGTCACGTCGCTCCTCAATCACACACATCTATACCTCCTGAAGTTTACACTTCCGTTCAAATCAAGTTCCGGTTCATTTGCGTTTTCCCTGATCTACGTCACTAATTGTAGCCGCCGACGCCGTATGTCTCGAACCCCCTTGCGCCGCAAGTTTTAAAATACCACATTTTCTAAGACAGTAGTTATCCTATAAGTACGGATAAAACAATTACCATTATAGTTACTGGAACATTTAACATAATTAAGTTCGTTTCAAATGATTCTAAGTATATAAAACATTTATGTTAAATATACTAAAGAGTATCGTTTTCCAATGCCTGTCTCTTACCTAGATCCGTTATGTAGCACCTTCGAGTTCAAACTCATCGTGACAACTAGCTAAATATATTTCTATGTATACAATACAAATTAAAATACTTTTAAAAAACAGTTACTGGCACTTTCCCTTCTACACCGTCAATGTCAGCATGTGGGACAGGGCTGTCAAACTTCGTCCTGGAAGGAGGGTGCGTGCCATCGCGAGATTTCAGAGTCGTTCCAACCCTACCATTTCAAACATTGAGCACTAGGTGGCACTGCTGTGCCGGCTATAGCTCGCGAGCTCTCCTGCTGTAGTTGGACTGAACGAACATTATCTCACAGAATGTTGAAAACTTTGTTCAGTCACAATGCATTGTGAAGTTACCATCATGGGCCTGTCTGTGAAGATGGACATTTTAGGTCAGTCAATCGAGAGTCACTTACCAGTTTTGTCTCACATCTAGAAAGACTCATCAAAAATTGTATGATGTAGTACCGTCTGTTAAACCTCTTCATGGTCTTCTCTGATGTAAATATATTTAAGAATAACCAGCATTTGGATCTCTTGTGATGTTTCAAAGTATCCATCCATCCATGCGTTTTTCCCTGGCAAGTCCCCCTGTGTTATAAAATGTATGCATTTAAAATATATTAATGGAACATTGACATCTCTACATCAGTAAACATTTGTATTTATTTTTAGTCATTATTATATGTAAAGATTACGATCGAATTTAAGTCAACATCCTGTCTGCAAACCTGTTTTTCAGGTGTTTGACCTTCATTTCTGCAAATGTAGCGCGCAGTTTCCGGCAATTACAATAATGTCACTTTTTATATAGTATTTTAATGATGACAGCACATCACTGTGTAATGATGTACTGTACATGAAAATTTCACAAAGAGATGACTACCGGCAGAACCTTCACTATTGGGGGACATTCCTAGACACATCAGTGCTGTCGCTGTTGTAAGTAGCTAGTTTAACCACTCGGGGGTAGAAAACAGCACAGCATGTAGTGAAGTGTCAGATATTCAGGTATAAAACAATGAAGTACAAATACTTCGTTGGACGTTACTGTACTTAAATATGTTGCTTTAGTATTGCACGTTATTGTAACTTGTACTTTCACTTTGCTATATTTTAACTTTCATTTTATATGATTTAAACTTTTTACTTCTACTATCTTTTTATTTTAAATACCTTTAAAATCATGCATTTTCTATTTTATTAGATGACTTTTACTTAAGCAACATTTTATTGTGGTATCTTTACTTTTAGTTAAGTATGAAAAATCGAGTACTTTTCCCACCACTGGCCAGTTGACACAAAGCAACAGGGCAAAGCTATTCTTGAATAGTCTTTATTCACAATGTGTTGGATAATCCGCTTTGAAATGACCTCAGTAATTACACAGCAAGTAGATGAAAGTGTGTTTGCACAGTTCAGTTGAAGGAACAACGGCTGTGTTATCTGTGTCAGTCTGTATTGTATAGCTGATGTTGCCTGGGGCTTCTTTGTTAACAATCAGTGTTACTAATAGCACAGTTAAACAGATCGGTTATTATCGTATTATTAAAACTGTACTAATACGCAAAGCCCATTGTCCACTAGATGGCACTGTTATTGCGACAATACTTGGAAACAATTTAAAGAGTTACCATTTCTACACATAATGATGAAAGCATTTGACATACAAAGCGATTTAAAGATTTAAATTGGTTTACAGCTGCTGAGTTTATTGGTAAATTTTATTCAGATAGATATTTTAAACAATTAAAACAGTTCCAAAATACATAGCCAACAATCAATTTTGATCCACAACACTAGAATACAGACAGTAGACAGATGAGCCAGAGTATTCAGCTAACTCATCACCCCTTTAGATTTGCTAGAACATTTTGGATTTTTTTTTATTTTAGATAAAGAGATACAAATACACCTGGGGAGATGGTTTAACACAGAAGCCCCCTGAGAATACTATTAGATGTGTCTTAACAAAATATATATATTTCATATATAAACCAACATATATACATGAATGTGAGTGAACAAGAGACAAATGGCATGAACTACATCCTCGTGCTCATGAGGTGCAGTGAGGACCAATAACCAGAGAGATTAGGAACCCTGTTTGAAACGCTATGGGATGGTCTCCCTGGACCCACTACCGTCAGCTGCATAGGCGAACACGCTGGTCAAGGTCGCAGTGACTCCCAGTAGCATGGTGCAGTGCAGGAGCAGTGTGAAGACACAGGGGCTTGCAGCTTCCACACCAAATTCCCTCCCAGCTAGTGCTTAATGGATTTGTAGATGCAGCTTCCCCTCACATTGTCTCCAGGGAAAGGACATGGAATTAAAGTATTATATTCTGGACCCTTGGACATGCCAGGTAACATGTTTTGTTAACCAGCTGAGGGAAGCTAACTCCGATTGGGGTGTACTGATCTCAGATCAGTGAGGCTCCACGCCATGCCCTGTATCGTCCTGGATCAGTCCTGAGGGACAGGGGAGCAACTCCTTTAGCACCCAGAGGCCACATAGGTTGGGCGCCAAAGGGAGTTCCTGGGGAGACACTGCTTTGATTTGGCAAACACCAAACAATACAGAGTTCTTTACAAACACGTGTGGGTCAGTGAGTCTTTGATTGCTTTAATACATCGCTGAGCATAAACTCCTGACTGGAAAAACATCTAAAACCCTCAGGGCAGAAGTTGATGCTTGAACCACCAACGGTCGAAACATAGTGTAAACATTAGGTACCGAGAACGAACGGGAGCGAGACAGCCAAGCCGTTCCTGAAAGAGTGACAAGATACGTCACTTCTATGACTTATAACAATATTACTTAGAAAACTCGTGGCTATCGGTATGTGTGTTTATGTGCCAGCGTTTCCCCCTATTTTTAACTTTGTGTTAGTGAACTTTGAACCATGGTATGGACGGTGGCAGCTGTACACAAACACTCACGAACACACTCAGCTAAGGCTTTTGTTTAACCACAAACAGTGACCCATCGCACAGGAAGTGAGAAGAGCGACTCACAATGGGCATTATCTCTGTAGGACCCAAAGGTCGCCGTTACCTACTGGATGCCTAAAATGCGATCAAATGAGCAGCTGGCAGCGACACGGGTGCCATCAATCTCGTGGTCACGACAGGCATGCGACTCTCCTCAGGTGAAGACCTGTGTGTTTAAGCAGAGGAGTATCTAGGCTATCTGACCATCGGTTTTGAAGGTGCTCGTCTGCCGAGATGCGTCTGCCACCGACCCAGGATCTTACAGCTAAAACAGGACCTGGTCCTGCCCTTATCTCAGCTCGTGACACACCAGCTCTGTCACCGCTACCTGTTTCAGCAGCCCAGGAAGGCAGCAGGCAGGTATATCAGCCGTGACTTAACAAAACAGCGTGATGATACGGCTCTTCTCTCCTGCTTGGAGTCAGCTTGGAATGTGGTGTTCGTCTGGGTACGAGGTGGCCTGTTACACACTCTATCGACTCATACCGCAATTCACCTACGACCTTGGAATGTCGGCACTGAGGGGTCAAGATCGGCTTTTGTAGTTTATCACCAGATTTTCGTTTTTTTAATGCTCGGCGTGGGCAATATTATCATTTTAATCACAGTGTTGCTAGAATAAATACACATTCTTTTATGGGCATGAGATGGTAAGATAAGCATTTACGGCAGAGTGATATCACATAACAATGTCGTTATATTCTCACACACTCAAGTGAAAACGGGAAGTAACGCTCCTATAGCACAGGGGTATTTACAGCTACAATATATAACTTTCAGCAGAAGTTATAAAGGCCCTCGGTTTCTCTCGTGATAACAGCACTGACCATCGTATCCCCATCGACCATCCACCGGTCCTCCTTCCGTACAGTTGGCGAAATGACTCAGCTTTTGTTGTCGCTGTTTGGCCAGCTTGTTTTTTTGTTTACGGCTCACACCTCCGCCGTCGGCCGTGGGCGAGCCGCCTGTGCCCGCTGACAGCCACCAGCCCATTTCCCACCCTGTCTTTTGGGTGGGCGAAGGCGTGGGAAACGCTGAATTTTGGCGTGCCCGCTGATCCGGAATGCAGAGGATGGCAGGTCTGGCAAAAGGGGACACAAACTGATCTGAGCACAGTGCATTTCCAGGTTCTCTGGTGGAAGTGAAGGCGGTGTCTGTGGGTGATGCCAGTGGCTGTCTGCCTGGGCCAGCCTGTTGATGCCCTGTCCCTCCCTCTCTCCTTCCCTCATAATTTTTTGCATTTTATGGCTGCCACTGCCCATCCACACAGTCTCCGTGTGGCGCCGTCCTCAGTCCACTGCCGCACTGGAGCGGGCACAGCATGCGGGATTCCTCAGTGAGCTGATCATGCTGCCACCACCCCTCTTCCTGCGCCGCCCGCTCTGCTGGGACGACGCCGTGTCCTGGCGGACCAGCCTGGCGCCACGACTCGCAGTTTCCTTGATCTGCAGCTCCAGGTGCTTCTGGATGGCCAGACCCAGCTCCTCGGGGTCCACGGACGCACCGTACACCTCCCACGTCATGCCTTCTGCATCCCACGCCACCTCCCTCACCGGGGACTTCTGTGTTGCTGACTCCCCCGCTTCTGTCTCCTCCACCAGGCTGACCTCGGGGAACACGTGAGGTGGTGTGGTGGACTGGGGCTGACCCACCTGCACACCCACATCCTTCAGGTCCCAGCGGGACGTCATGGTGCCCGTGTCCCGGGTTTGCCTGCCCTCCCCTGGCCGGGCCGTGCTCCGCTCTACATGGTCCCCGCCGCAGCAGCACGTCACGCTCTTGGTGTCCAGCCCTGTCTCACTGACGGAGGTGACGAGCCGGGGGAAGGCAAGCCTGTCGACGTGGTGATGCGGAGCCCTCTGGCCCCCACGCTCGGCATCCACCAGCCTGGGCGGGAGGGGCACAGGTGCGGGTATGGGCAGGTGGTGGCAGAAGGCTGCACACGCGTCTCCCAGGCTACAGGCGTGTACATGGGGGCCGTAGCAGGTCTCCCCACAGCTGACACGTGGGGCGTCCACTTCCCCAGCGCTGGGCACACAAATCTGGACACTGCTGAGTGGGTGGGCGGGGCTGCCCCCGCCACACTGGCAGACAGTGACGGTGTTGTTCTGCTGCAGCTGCATGGCTTGTTTGCACACTAGCGAGGGGCAACCCGGAGTCTCCCGGCTGCAGTAGTTCACCCACTGGCAGGGGTAGCCCGCCTCCCTGACCTGGGGCCTTGGGGTCTCCCTGGAGCTACGCAGGCTGTCTGAGTGGCTCCGCTGCACAGGCTGCTTGGCCGGCTCCAGCCGGTCTCCTCTCTGGTCCATGTTGGTTGCTGAAGCCACGTGGTTCTCCTTCCATGCCGGGTTGCGGCCTTCTTCTGCACAGGGCTGGTGGTTCTCCACACCCCCTGGTGGCCCGGCACAGCAGCGAGGCCGCGCCCCATTACGGCGGGCAGCCACCTCCGGGGTACAAGCCCCGCCCTGGCAGCCATCCTGTGGTGGCTCCAGCCCACTCTCCTTGGGCCTCAGGTGTGCGGAGGAGGCGCTTGTGCTCTTCCACAGCTCCTCCTTCGGAGGGGCGCCATCAAGGGCCTCTAGAGGGAGGGTGTCAGATGCAGGACACCCGCTTTCCGCCATGAGGAGGACACTGAGAAAAGACAGAGAAGCATTTCTTGTTTTTTCCCGTAACTTTTTTTTCTGTGTTATATTACACACCTTTTTATGCCTTTGTGGTTTAGATGTCTTTCAGAAGGGATGGTTACATTTTATATTCAGCAAAGCATGACAAGGCTGTGCTCCTGACAGGACAAAGACCAGCTGCCACTCAGTCTTAGTTTAAATGCTTTGCTGCCCTGATCCTTGTGTGACCCCACATCACAGCACAGGATGAGAGATGTATAAGACACTGATTAAGTGGAATTTGATCTGTAAGATCGACGGAGAAGGCGTGGGCTCCGCAGCTTTCTGCAGGACAGCATTTAGGGTCCCCACTAGACAGCAGGGAACACTGACACAACCTGGGAAGCAAGGGAGCAGCCATGGACTGTTACTGAAGGTTGGTCAGGACGGCCTGGTTGGAGATCAGGCCCAGAAGATCAGCTGCGAGGTTCGTGATGAAACCTCCAAACACTAATGGGAAGTTATGAGTAATACGAATTTCACTACAGCTGATAGCCCTGTGCAGCATGTGCATATGACCATCTTTGCACAGTCCACTTTTGTGTGGTAGGACATTCCCAATTTGCTCACAAGGGGCAGTGCTTTGGGCCCAGGTCATATGATGCTCAAGCAGGCCTATCAGGCGGAGGGCCAGAGGTCATAAGCAATAGAACATAGGGACATCTGCACCTGTATAAACTTACTGTGATACTGTAATAGGACTGGATTGCGAGTGACCTGCAGTCACATGGGGAATGCAACCACTTGTCCATCGATACCTTATTCTAACCTTATAACATTTGATTTTTGTCCATGTCTAAAGAGACTGCTAATGTTATCCATATGAATCAGCTGTTTGGAAAATGCAGTGGTTTAAAGGTTAGCAAACTGATGTTTTTGTTTCTGAGGGGGTCATATCGATCCATCAGCTACTGGTGTTATGCTGCCGTTTGACTTTGGGATGTGGGCGCCCCTGCGCTCACTAAGGCCAACATCGGTGTCCCCTGAACCTGCTCCTTTCCCGTACAGAGGTGTCACATGTCAGCAGTGCTGATCATGCTCAGAAGTTAGTGTACCTCCAGCAGAAGCCAGCCCATGTACCAGTTTCCCTTTCATGCTGTCCTGTTTCTATAGCACCTTTTCTTAAAAACGCCTCATTTCCCGACTCCCGCCCCAGTGTACCAACAGACTGAAAGCCAGAACCCCTCAGAACCTGCCTACCAAACAATTGGGACCAGCTGACCCAGTTTGAAAGCCACACCCCTATTTTAACCCCATCCACATTATCACGATTGACCCATTAACATTACATTACCTGATTTAATAGCCAACACCCATACAATTACTGATACCCTCACAATAACTGATACTGACCAGCATATTAGCTTCACAGAGCCTCAGTGAAACAGCCATTTAACCTGCACAAAGGAACAATGCATCCCACCCAGGATTCATCCAAACAGTCCATTTAACTAATGTTGCCGTAATTTAACAGGCCTCAGGCCACTTTTTCACTCCTTGTGCATCTGAAGAAGGTATTTGGTTGGTGGATCAGCAGTGCTCCAGCTAACCGTGACTGGCGGGAGCGTTTATCCTCGCCGATGTCATGTCAGGTGGTGCGGCGTGACGGTGCTCGTCTGTCTCTTCAGTTCACCCAGAAATGCTCATTAATAAGAACCTGCAGTGTCGTTCTCAGCCCAGACGCCGGTCGCATGACGTTTCAAAAGCAGAGTAGGATCAAGAGCATTAGCCAAACACAGAACTTCATTCAGGTACCTTCACAAGATGTTGTAATGGCTTCTGAATGAATGGATGTCATTTTACATAGGAAATCTACTTCATCAAAAAACACAATGGCTTCTGTTTTGATGACATTTTCTAAACAGAAGTCATTAATGCAGCTCTCAGGTTGATCCAGATGATAGGGAACTACTGCCGTTTAACATAAACGGAACAGTATTCTGTGTTTGTGTGCTGCACTTGTGACACAGTTTCGATGTGAAGACCATCACCAACCATAATAAGAACAACCAAAAAAAATACCACTCTAGGTATTCCTAAAAAACGCGTACAGCGAGGTCAGCAGAATATGAAGCTACTTCAAGTACTATCAGCACGAGAGTGTGGACTTTAGAAAGGTCAGCCTGCACCTACCAGGTGCATCTCAGTTGAATCTGCTCAGCCCACAAGCGCGACCCCCCCCCCCACCACCACAACCACCCCCATGCCCCAGCCGCACACTGGAAAAATTATCCTTAAGCTGGTTGGGTGTAACAGGACTGGAAGGCGGCTGAATGGAAACCTCTCAGGGCCAGCCCCCTTTTTTTCCCCTGGGGGAGATTCTGAGTCTTTCCCTCCCACTCGGCATATCTTAGTCAGGCCCACAGCAAAACCCCCATCAACCTGCCCTGCGCTCATACTGAACAATAAAATCCCCCGACACCGTGGGCAGTTTACCTGAGAAGACGAGTATAGAGCAGGCCTGTTCCTCCTCTTCCTCTCCCCCTCCTCACACTGTATCTCTCTGGCTTCTTGATTCAGAGTTCATGTGTCCCCGGAGCTCTGCAGACCTCCCACGTCGCTCCCGGACCTCGGCAGGAACAGAAAGCTGCCTCCCCCTTCACATCCACAGGTGACCTCCTGATCGACCCTCCCCTTTCTCAGTCTCCACCTCCTCCTCCTGCTACAGCAGCAACCAAGATGGAGTCAGCCTCGGGATTATCTCTGCTTTCATCTGATTACAAATGAGAGTCTCTGTCGCAGATCTTCAGTCCCCGACCAGGTCTTTTCTGAAGGGGAGGGACAAGGGGAGGTTGGTTGAAAATGAGTAGGGAGGGGGTTCGTATTTGTCTCTGTGCGAGGAGAAGGGAGGGTGGAGGGGAGTGGTGGTGGCGGGGGGGGGGGGGGGGGGAA